>ML779614.1:126405-140408 GCA_009831015.1 Picea engelmannii | reverse complement strand
CACTTCCAGTTCCTTCTCGGCCTTGGGAAAGTATTTCCATGGATTTTGTTGGTGGTTTACCTATGTCGAGAAGAGGTCATGATTATCTTTATGTTGTGGTTGATTGTTTTAGTAAGATGTGTATTTTGATGCCTTGTACTAAGTAGGTAACAACAGAACAAATAGCACAATTGTTCTTTCAAAATGTTTGGGTGCATGTTGGTTTGCCCAAGTCCATTATTTCTGATCGGGATTCTCGATTTGTTGGAAGTTTTTGGTCGAGTTTGTGGGCACTCATGGACACCAAGCTTAAAAAAAGCACAGCTTTTCATCCGCAGACAGATGGTCAGACAGAGGTGGTGAATCATACAGTGGTACATCTTCTTTGTGCTTATTGCAGCAAGCATCCTAAACTTTGGGATGAACATTTACACTACGTTCAGCATGCGTACAATCGAGCTAAGCACTCTTCGACTCAAATGTCGCCATTTGAGGCATGTTTTCTCTATTTTCCCAAGTCGCCTTTAGATTTTATCTTTGGAAAAGATATTGTTGTCGATGGTCAATATGACATTGCTAGGGCAGAGAAGTTCATTGAACAAATTCAGTCGATACATCAGGTGGTGCAAGAGCAGTTGGAAAAGAGTCAGGCCAAGTACAAAATGAGACATGACAAGCATCGTGTTGATCACAGTTTCAAAGTTGGTGATGAAGTTTGGATTTACATCAGCAAGGAGAGGCTTAAAGGAGAAGGTAAAAAGTTGAAACCGATTCGATATGCTCCCTTCAAGATTGTTGACAAGATTGGTAACAATGCTTTTCATTTAGATTTGCCTTCTTATATGCAGATGTATGCAGTTGTTAATATTGAGAATTTGAAGTTGTATGAGCCTCAATTGATTGATGATCAAGGAGGGCATGTTCAGATTCCTTCCATAGATGATTTTTCTCCAGAGTATCTAACAGAACTGCAGGAAGACACCATCCTTGACAGGAGAATGCGAACTTTGAAACGAGGAAATGTGGAGTATTTGTGAGTTGGTCTTAAAGGGATGAATCCAAGCAAGGCCAAGTGGATTGAGGTTGGAAGGGTGAGGGAACTATACCCTCATCTTCACATAGACTGAGATAGTCTTTTGGAGGTCCAAAAGCTTCCCAATGGGGAGGTGTGATCAGGGGATCAAATTTTGCTCAAATTTCAAAGTGCTCGGAATGCGATGAAAATAGTGCCATTGCGTCCGTATCATCTTCCTGATTCTGGCGGTATATTTACTTTGTCAAATGGAATCTGTATGGAGAAGATATCGTGATCTGTTCACCAAGGCAAACAAGCAAAAATTTTGATGTTGACTGTACAGTTCGTACAGTCTGTACCGTCTGACGTGGCAGGGCCGTACAGGTCGTACGACCGTATAGGGGTGACGTGGAAGATGATGGTTGGTTGACAGTTGGCAAGTCAGGAGTCGACACGTGTCTGTTGGATGGCAAATGGAATGAGGACACGTGACCCAATCTGGAGGCGCCACGTGTCACTCATTGTTTGGTCATTAGTTATGTGTAAAATATATGGGAGTCCATGGGGTTCGACCCCCGAACCTCCCCCCATGTAATGCCTTCACATAATAGTCCGACCACTACACCGCCGCATGGTTCTTGTTATAACCATGTATTTTAATTTATTTAAAATGCATATTATGTATATATGGGCGGGGTCGGGTCGGGGCTTAGCCCCAACCCATGGTCGTTTGAACTATTTTTATATGACCGTGTTGTATAATATATAGCCGCCCCATTATATATGCGCGCAATTTGAAACTTGGTTTTGGTCATATGCCTATTGACCATATGACCATATGTGGAGCGCTGGTAGTTGTAAAATGAATTAACCACCTTTTAGCCAAGAGCACGGTCATATGCGCCATACGCCCAGGTGCTGAGGCGGTTAGGGGATGGCGCACTCTTAACCATCCTACAGTTTGCACCGTTGCGTGGTTGCATACGGGGCTGGGTTTTCACTCTTTAAAATGCGTGTGAGCTAGGTTCAATCATGAAGGGTGCGTTTTATAGATGCAGAGACAACAAGCTTGAAGAGGGAGACTTCCAGGAGGCCTAACTTCTTCGTTTTTCGACCGATTGAGGTGCCGAAAGAGCCCAGACAAGGGTTTTGGGATGATGGGAAGCCATTGGAGCAGTCGGTTTGTCAGTTTGAGCATTGTAAGACATGTTTTTGAGCACTTTTTGAGCAATTAATAATAATGATCCATTGGAAGATGGACCAGGAGATGTAGCCCATAAGAGGGGTGAACTCCTTTATCAATTGCTGTGCTTATGTTTTTATGTTCATTGATTATGCTGCTGTCTATGTGTAATTTTCATAAGTAATCCTTTAATTTATGTGTTGCAAACTAATCCTTTTGCTTTAAACACATAACATTCACTTGCAATAAGTTTTCAAGTTTTTCAAATCTTCTTCATTTTTAGATCAACCAAGTTCCTTTGGACCTTCTTAATAATCTAGATTCTCATAGGCTTACTCCATCGAAATAAACCCCTTACATGATACCATATTTATATTAACTCATACCCATATTTGACCATGCCTTTAATCTATGGAAACACTCATACAAATATCCAAAGTGTTTAAATATGATTACTATCTCAAATGTTTGTATTCCAATACTTATTCCATGAGCTAAATTAAATTATATGTAAATTCTCTTTATAAAATAGTTAATTGAACAATAATGTCTAATACTTTGCACATAAAGGAATTATGGTTGATCACACAAGAGAATGTTGTGCATACATGATATTTTCAACTTCAATTATTAAATAAACATGGTCGACCTTCACACTTTATAGTTTGTAATGGAATAATTAAACAAATCATCCATTGATACTTGTATTATAATATGTATAACTTATTTCATTTATGTAGTTCACTAAATAAATTATTATGCAATTCATGTACTTTATTTTTGTTTACCCAAAATAGAAACTTCTTGACTTCATTCACCCTATAATGACTTGGAGGTAGGTTACAAACGTCTTACCTTCTTGTTCTCTCTTTATTGAAAAAAATCTATAAGTAAATAAATAAATAAATAACTACATCGTAATGAATTAATTATAAATAAATCATATAATATTTATATCTGAATTGTTACATAGATAATTTTATTAATGGAATACTAAATTTTAAAAAATTGTTTTACTTTAAAAAAAAATAAGAATATCAAAGATATAATTCAGTAATTTGAACAATTACTTTATTCTTCACTACATACATATTATTTGGTGTTACAATAGGTACAATGAATCACCACATACTATTTGAGTAATTTGTACACTCCATAAAATGGTTGCATTTTAGGGGGCATCACCCAATCTCTAGCTTTCCTCCACAGTATCATCACACTTACAACTCCTTCAAATCCAATTCCTACTCTCAATCCTAATGCAATCAATGACACATGTTCTTCCACATGACTCAACCATCCCCAATTAACATCTCTCGCTATGCTTTTTTGGGCCAACTTTTCCTTTTCTTTGCATGCATGTAGAGGAAAACCGCATAAACACTTGTTTTTTTTAAATGATGTAGAATTGAAAGTGTCAAATTGTGTTCCTAGTGGGATTCTCCCACAGATCCTGTTAGATGAAATATCCAAAGCTGCCAACCTGGTTAAACTAGAGAGATCTTGAGGAATCTGACCACTCAAATCATTTTTTGCCAAGTCCAATTGTTCCAAAGTAGATATTTCACCAAGAGATGCAAGGATTTTCCCTTCCAACCAATTTCTTGATAAATTCAACAAGCGCATGCTACTTAAATTTCCTATGCTTGTTGGTAATTCTCCCATAATATTATTGCTAGACAAGTCAAATATTGTGTTTGTGGCCAACACATATGTCAAAGTATACTCAACACCTTTGATGACAATATCTACATCCTCATAGAGTGTATTACTACTAAGTTGAGAAGACTCGGGGATTTTGAATCCACGAAGTCTCTCAAGATTGTATGGTATCCTTCCAGTGATTCTATTGCTTGATAAATCCAACACTTGCAACTGAGTGAGATTTGTGATGGATGAAGGAATACCACCGTAGAACTTATTATAATCAACACTTAGAAATCTCAACTCTTGAAAATATGCAAGGTACCTAGGTAGCTGACCCATGAATCCATTTTTGCTTAAATCTAATAGTTGAAGCTTGATACATTGGGCCAAAGATGTAGGTAGAGTCCCAAAGAAATTATTAGAATAAACAGAGAGAACTTCCATAGCAACCAAAAATCCGATGTCTAGATTTCCACTAAGTTTACCTCTTTAAGACAGTGCATTTACTTAAAGTTGGTGGTATTGTCCCCGACAAGAAGTTGTTCTGCAGTAATAAATTCCTCAAAGATTTGCAGTTGCCTAGAGATGCAAGAATCTTTCCATTCAACTTGTTGTTGGACAAATCTAACAATTCTAGTCTCACACATTGGTCAATACCATGAGGGATTGATCGCTCAAGATTGTTTTTAGACATATCTAACAATTGAAGTGAAACCAAACCACCAATATTTTCAGGAATGCTACCAAAAATATTGTTTAAATTCAAGAAGAATTTTTTAAGAGATTGAAGCTTTCCTATGCCTTTTGGAATTGTACCTGTAAAATTGTTGGTATCTAGGTAAAGTTGTTCAAGCTTTTTCAAATTGGAAATGCCATCAGGTGTTATTTCCATCAACTTAGTCATACCAAGATTGAGGAATTTGAATTCACTCAAGTTTGTAATGGATTGATGTATGCCACCATTAAAACTATTTTCACCCAGATTTAAGTAGATAAGCTTAGTCAAATTACCAATGGCTTCAAATATTCTACCCGTCAAGTTATTTTCCATTAGACCTAGGGTGGAGAGGGGAAGTCAAAATATACTCATAGGCACAAAGCATTGAATTCGATTGACTGCTAAATCTAACCATCCAAGATTACAACAGTTTCCTATTTCAGAAGGAATATAACCTGAAATATTACCTGGGCCATAAATGGATAATTGAGAAAGCTCTTTCAAATTACCAAATTGAGGTGGGATATTACCTGGTAATCGATTGTCTCCCATAAATAAAGTGTCAAGGAGAGAGAAATTTCCTAGATATGGATGAATGGTGCTCTCCAACTTGTTTGATTGTAGATACAGATACTGTAAATTTTGAAGCAAGCCTAGTTATGTTGGAATTCTCCCACTCAAGTTGTTGTGAGAAAAAGCAATGAGCCATAGCTGAGTACAATTATCAAGATCAGGAGGGATGTAACCACTGAGTGAGTTTCCTTCAAAATAAAGATAAGATATATTTCTGATCAAACTCAAAATTGAAGGGATTGGACCAGTGAGATGGTTGTATCCCATGGACAACCATTGAAGAGAAGTGCAATTGTTCAGAGAAGTTGGAATACTTCCACTAAGAGTATTGTTGGTAAAGCAGAGTTGTTCCAACTTGACTAGACGACTGAATTTTGTTGTTATACTCCCTATCAAGATGTTTGCTGAAATTCGGATCAAATTAAAGCCGAGGTCCAGTATTCCCATCTCCTTTAGCTGCCCAAATTCTGCGGTCCATTTGAGCAGTGATCCAACCGGATCCGATGTGAGTGCCTTTCTGAAGGACAAAAGGGCCTCTACGTCCCTTCTATCGTGAGCGTCCATGGATGATGCTTTGAATTCAGCATGCTCCAGATTGCCTTCGTCTTCCTTCAAAATGATGGGGTTGAACAGAAGCACTTCGACCCCTTACGCAGTCATGCAGATAATCATGGTATAAACCATGTTTCCTATGAATATGTGAGGAACGATATGACTTCATTGAATAACTATGAAATTAATTTCATATGGAATTTAGTGGTAAATAAATATGACATATGGTGAAGAAAATTGTGGAAATTCATTAATTTTATATGGAAATTATTTGGTAATAACATTGACTAGGAAATAGACGTAAAGAAGTTAGAAAAATCAAATAGGACACTACAAAATAAAGGAGTGGAAACTCAATCAATCTATATGATTTTAGTGGGGAAGTCGTATCAATTAAGAAATATTCCTGAAGAAAGTTGTGAAAAGTCATGAATTCTATCTGGAAATTGGTTGGTTCCCTCATTGACTAGGACATAGATGTAAAGAAGATGGGGAAACCAATTGTTTCTAGTTTGAATTTAGTTGATAGGTAGATTGAAGTTGTGAAAAGTCATGAATTCTATCTGGAAATTGGTTGGTTCCCTCATTGACTAGAACGTAGATGCAAAAACGTTTGGGAAACCAAATGTTTCTAGTTTGAATTTAGTTTGTAGGTCGATTGTTTGAGACATACTATTGAAGAAAGATGTGGAAATCCATCCATTCTATATGGAATTTAGAGGGAAAGTTGTATTGAATGAATCATTGGTGAAGAAAGTTGTGCAAACTCACTAATTGTACCTAGAATTTGGCCAGTATGGGTATTGACTTGGAAATAAAGGTGAATAAGCTGATAAACTAATTGTTTCTAGCTTGAATTTCATTAGTAGGTCAATTGTTCAGGACATATTGTTGAAGAGAGGTGTGGAACTCATTCATTCTATTTGGAATTTAATTGTAAAACCATATTGTATGGCACAATTTAGTGAAGAAAGTTATGCACACTCATTAATGGCCTCAGTTTTGGAATTTTTTGAGTTGAAATATAAGTACAAATTTACATCTACAATAGCGTCCACAAAGATGTTATAATGTTTATATAAACATCTATATGAACATCAATTAAAAAAATCATTAGTAAAATCAATATGGACTCCATTAAAAAAAGTTCTTAGTGGCATCTAAAAAAATGTATTTAATGAAAAAAAAGTTAGCAACTCTTTTGAATATGCTATCAAACCATCCATTTAAATTTAAATTAAACATCCAAAACATAGTGGCATCTAAAAAAATGTATTTAATGGAAAAAAAAAAGTTAGCAACTCTTTTGAATATGCTATCAAACCATCCATTTAAATTTCAATTAAACATCCAAAACAACAACAATAAAATGTTAATGGGCTTGGTTGGTTTGTAAAGTAAGGGAATTGTTATTCTCTATAAAGATTAGAACCCCCCACATTGAACATTTTCCATTAAAACCAAGTGCAAGTTTCATATTTGACATAATAGATACACCCCATTTACAATTTCTTACTTAAATGTGTCCAAATTAAACCTTGTAAGATAGTCATAAAATTATTCCAGCCCAAAAACGTTTCATATTCATATTGATCAATAACTTAATTACTATAATCAAATAAGTCGACTATTTAATTAAATCAAACTTCATCATATTAAATTCTTCTATTTAATTTTTTTCTAAATAATAATGAATTTTTTTCTACATATAACTTACCCAATTACCCTAATGTGGTTAAATAACCATTTAAGAAATTTATCATGATTTTTTCTACATATAACTTACCCAATTACCCTAGTGTGATTAAATAACCATTTAAGAAATTTATCAAATGGTTAAAAATTATAACAACTTTTGAGTGATTATTTTTGTATAATCCAAATGCCCTAGGGTTTTACAACATGTTGAACCCATTTCTGAATGCATAAATGGATTTTAAACAACAAAAATTAGTGATTTCGTGAACATTTATATCACTGAATTTTGACGAAAAAATCAATTTCATAGAACAGTTAGACAATGTCGAGTAATAATTATTATCGGAATTTGGTTATGTTATTGTTTGTGAAATTGCATTTTTTTGTATTGCTTAAATTGCATTTTTGATTGTATAAATGTCTTCAGTACTCTGAAAAACCATTATTGCATATGGGTTGTACAATCTCAACCAGTGGTATGGACAATCCCAACAATTTTTCTAAATTTTTGGCAGGATTTTGAGCAAAACTTATAGGAAAAATGTGTCTAATTTTTTTTCAAAAAATAGAATGTTTAGACTACTCTAAATTGTATATATTGGTTGGTAGGTTATTGTCCAAAATATATTATTGAAGAAAAGTGGCAACTCATTTATTGTATATGAAATATAGTGGTAAAGTAATATCGATGTGATATATAGTGAATGATTGGTATTAGTGGTTGATTAGGAAATAGACATAAAGAAGTTTGGTTAAATGGATTGGGGCATTATAGAAGAAATGTGTAGAACATCATTCATTTCATATGGAATTTATTGGTAAATTCATATGGAAATTGATTAGGAAAAAAACATAAAGAAGTTGGAGAAATGGATCAGGACATTACAAAAGAAAGGTGTGGAAAGTCATTCATTTCATATGGAAATTAGTGGTAAATTCAGTTTCCTTTGGCATATATCTGGTTTTGTTGCGAGGAAGAATGTGATTCAAATATAGTTTTACTTGAGACTTGAGCAAGCTTTCCTCTATCATATTTCCTACCCCTCCCACTCCAACTGCAAAATATTGGTATTCTTCCCTTCTTGGGAAGGCTATGTTACACATGGATGGGTCTTGGCCCTCCCCTGCTACTATATTTGCACAATTTTCTTAGATAGAAAACTGTGCAAATGAACTAACTTTCTATGATTGATGTAAGTATTGATTAGAAATAATATCCGTAGAAAGTTGTCATATTTTGGACAACCCACCAACTAACTTTAATGAAGGTTTAAGATAAAGTTAATGAATTTGTACAACCTTTTTCATGTATCATACATCAATGATATTTAGAGGACAAGTTTAAACATTTTATTTTTTGGAGTGATAATTATTATTGGAATTTGGTTATGTTATTGTTTGTGAAATTGCATTTTTACATTGATTAAATTGTATTTTTGAATGTATAAATGTCTTAGCACTTTGAAAAACCATTATTTCATATGGGTTGTACAATCTCAACTACTGATATCGACAATCCCGATAATTTTTCTAAATCTTTGGGAGGATTTTGAGCAAAACTAATGGGGAAAATGTATTTGAAAAAAGGTTCAAAAAGTAGAATGTTTAGACTACTCTAAATTGTATATATTGGTTTGTGGGTTGTTGTCCAAAATATATTATTGAAGAAAAGTGGCAGCTCATTTATTGTATATGAAATATAGTGGTAAAGTCACATCGATGTGATATATGGTGAATGATTGGTACTAGTGGTTTATTAGGAAATATACATAAAGAAGTTTGGTTAAATGGATTGGGGAATTATAGAAGAAAGGTGTGGAAAGTCATTCATTTCATATGTAATTTAGTGGTAAATTGTTATGGAAATTGATTGGTATTAGTATTGATTAGGAAAAAGACATAAATAAGTTGGAGAAATGATTAGGTAATTACAGAAGAAAGGTGTGGAAAGTCATTCATTTCATATGGAATTTAGTGGTAAATTCATATCAACTGTGACATATGGTGAAGAAAATTGTGGAAAATCATTAATTTTATATGAAAATTAGCTAGTACTAACATTGAATAGGAAATAAACGTAAAGAAGTTGGAGAAATCAAATAGGACACTATATAAGAAAGGAGTGGAAACTCAATCAATCTATATGAGTTTAGTGGGGAAGTCATATCAAATGAGAAATATTCCTGAAGAAAGTTGTGAAAAATCATGAATTCTATCTGGAAATTGGTTGGTTCCCTCATTGACTAGGACGTAGATGTAAAGAAGATGGGAAAACCAATTGTTTATAGTTTGGATTTAGTTTGTAGGTCGATTATTTGAGACATACTTTTGAAGAAATGTGTGGAAATTCATCCATTCTATATGGAATTTAGAGGGAAAGTTGTATTGAATGGATCATCGGTGAAGAAAGTTGTGTGAACTCACTAATTGTACCTAAAATTTTGGTAGTATGGGTATTGACTTGGAAATAAAGGTGAATAAGTTGATAAACTAATTGTTTCTAGCTTGAATTTCATTAGTAGGTCGATTGTTCAAGACATATTGTTGAAGAGAGGTGTGGAACTCATTCATTCTATTTGGAATCTAGTTGCAAATCCATATTATATGGGGCAATTTGGTGAAGAAAGTTATGCAAACTCATTAATGGCCTCGATTTTGGACTTTTTTGAGTTGAAATATAAGTCCAAAGTTACATCTACAATAGTTCCCACAAGGATGTTATAATGTTTATATAAGCATCTATATCAACATCAATAAAAAAATTCATTAGTAAAATCAATATGGACACCATTAGAAAAGTTCTTAGTGACATCTAGAAAAAATGTATTTAATGGAAAAAAAAGTTAGCAATTCTTTTGAATATGTTATCAAATCATCCATTTAGATTTCAATTAAACATCCAAAACAACAACAACAATAAATGTTAATGGGCTTGGTTGGTTTGTAAAGTAAAGGCATTGTTATTCTCTACAAAGATTAAAATCCCTCCACATTGGACATTTGTCATTAGAACCAAGTGCAAGTCTCATATGACTTTGACATATTTGACATAATAGATACACCCCATTTACAATTTCTTAGTTAAAAGTTTCCAAATTAAACCTTGTAAGCTAGCCATAAAATTATTCCACCCCAAAAATGTTTCATATTGATCAATAACTTATTTTCTATGATCAAATAAGTCGACCATTTAATTAAATCAAATTTCATTATACTAAATTCTTCTATTTAAAATTTATAATAATTATTTTTTTTTCTAGATATCACTTACCCAGTTACCCTAGTGTGATTAAATAACCATCTAAGAAATTGATCAAATGGTTAAATAATATAACAACTTTTTTTTAATTCAAATTAAAAAAAAAAATCAAATGAATAAATTTTTTTATGTAAAATAAAAAATAGATGAACAAAACATTGTGAAGAAGGGGAAAAACCTTTTTTTTGGAGTAATAATGTCGTAGTTTAAATGTTCTACGAAATGATTTTTTTTTGACGATTTTTTCCGAGGACATTTGCCTGAAACCCGACAATAAATTGTTAAATCCACAGATTTGAGTGATTATTTTTGTATAATTTGAATGCCCTAGGGGTTTTACAACATGATGAATCCATTTCTAAATGCAGAAATTGATTTTAAACAACAAAAAATAGTGATTTCGTGAAAATTTATATCACTAAATTTCGGCGAAAAAATCCATTTCATAGAATAGTTAGACAACGCAGAGTAATAATTATTATCAGAATTTGGTTATGTTATTGTTTGTTAAATTACATTTTTATATTGCTTAAATTGCATTTTTGAATGTATAAATGTCTTCAGTACTCTGAAAAACCATTATTGTTGTTGAGAAATACTAAGAGGGGGGGGGGGGTGAATCAGTATTTGAGCAATCAATTAATTTTCTCTTTTCTTTCGCTGAAAAACCTTAGGCTACTTTGTAAAGACCAGTTACTGTATAGTCTTAAAGAAACAAGAGTGTATTCAGAGATCTTATAATGAATTTCTTTATTCATCAGGTGTATATTAGCATTAATTCAGTGCAGTAATAACAAAATAATCCAACGCACATGAGTAAGACACATGAACACTAGGATTTAAGGTGGAAACCCAAATCGGGAGAAAACCATCGCTGCCGTTGTCTCTGTCTTCAATAATTATCATTAAGAAAACGTTTTACAACATTGTACTAGTGCAGACTCATACTAGTACGTAGGCTTCTACCTGCAGAAGGCTGTAACCTTCTCTCATTTACCAGTCTTTCCTGGAAGGGAGCTTCAACCCCCTGAAGATAGCACCAGTTTCTACTGGTAGGATGCTACTACTGAAGGGTTTAACCCTCATACTCACTGCTGACCGCGTTTCATTAATTTTCACACTGGATCAAGCAGTTTCAACCCCAGATTCACATGTGTTCTATGCGTTGGCCATCATCTTCTTTTAGAAGAGACGGTTTTGGCATCTTATTAAGACTTGTATCCGTAAATCACATCAATACACTATTTTCTAGTGGCTATGACAACAATTGAAATTATCTCTAGAGGAAACATAGATCTACTGACTGCCAGGTAGCTGCAAACGCCTCCTAAACACACATTAAACAAGACAATAAACCTGGAGATGATGCCTCCACTCTTGTGGTTGCTAAACCCACAGCCGAGAACTCTTTGTCAAAGTAATTCTACCACCCGACTGCCACAATGAAGTTCCTCCATCCTCAAACCTTCCGTGCGGCCTCCACAAATGACCTCAGCCACCTGTTGATCTCAATTCCGTCAGAAACTGGCCTCCACGGTGCTCTTTTTAATCTACAACTAGGGTTTAAGATCTCGGCATAATGAACCAATAATGCGAAGGGAAAATCAGGTCCCTCATTCAAATTTGAATTAAACCTACGCGCTCGTTTTTAAATCGGGTTTCGGCATTCCTTATGTAATGGTTTCTTTGCCACTACAAATCGCGATCCTCGAAACTCCGATATGGAGAAAATCAATGGTCCTGATCATTTCTGGATCTGACGGTCTAGATTCAATCGCGATTTCGCATTTCGCGAAATCGGGGTTTTTGATGTCAAGTGACTTTGTCATTTCAAAGTCTCGATCCCCGATGCCGATGCGCCCCTTTCCACGCGTTAGCCCTGCTAGCTGTAGGCCTTGGCCCATATGACCATTAACACATGACCTCGATCAAACCTCTCATCAGGGTTTCGGCGTTTTCGATGTCACCATGCACATGCCTACGGAATTCCCGATCCTCCGATCCCCGATGTGCCCCTTCACACGCTGGCCCTCCCGGATTATCTCCTGACACGCGTCCCACTGAATGGACAGTTCAGATTCTGCGTCAGGGTTTCCTCCCCGATCCTTCGTTCACGAGAATACCGATTTTCCAATTCCCGATACGCTGGTCCTCCGACGGGCCTTTGACCTATCACCTGTCCTCCAGGGTGGCCCACACACTATCTGCTTTATCGGGAAATCACATATCGCGATTTCGCGATGTCTGATGCACTTGTTCATGGGATTCGCGAAACTTCGATTCCCGATTCTCCGATGAGGCCCTGCCATCGAGCTCCTCCCGGTGGCGCCCGATCGCTGCCACACGTCCTTCCAAATGGACGGTCCTGATTATGTCGGGATTTCGAGACTTTCATTGTCCTGGTTCTCACGACCTTGAGAACTCCGATCTCCCGATGGCTTATCTCCCTCGCATCTTCTGTAGATCTGACGACTATCGACGATGCTCTGTAGCAATCATACGCGCCCATCCAAAATTCAACCATACACTGATTTTCTTACATGAAAACTCTTCTTCCTCCTTTGCCATCAATGACAATATTTCCAACAATCTCCCCCTTTGGCATTGATGGCAATACTCTTCCTCTGTCTTTTTCCTCCCCCTTTGACATCAATGGCAAAGAGTAATACCATGCTCCCCCTGAGGTCATGCTACATCTTCATAATAATCCTTTTCATATGATCAAGGCTCCCCCTTAGCCAGAGCATTTAGAGATGCTCATCAACACCTTACAACCAATTGAGGCTTCTGTACTTAAGTGGACCTGATCCTCTGCATGGCAGAGACTACTCCCAGTTTTTGTCGGAGATATTCAAACGCTTCCCTGGGTAGAGGTTTGGTAAAGATATCAGCAACTTGTTCTTTGGAGGGAACATACTCCAATTTCACCTTTTGCTCAAGCACCTGTTCTTGTAAGAAGTAATATTTGATGGGAATGTGCTTGGTCTTGGAATGCATAACAAGATTCTTTGAGATACTGATGGCACTTGTATTATCACACATAATAGAGACAGGGGGTGAACATTTGATTTGAAAGTCTTGAAGGTTTTGTATCATCCAAAGAAGTTGAGTGCAACATGATGCTGCAGCCACATATTCTACTTCTGCTATAGATAAGGCAATGGAACTTTGTTTCTTGCTGAACCAAGATACTAACCGGGGCCCCATGTAGAATGCACCACCACTAGTTCTTTTGTGATCATCAACACTTCCAGCCCAATCTGCATCAGTGTATGCATGAAGAGTAAGATCAGCATTCCTTGGATACCATAGTCCAAAATCTTGAGTTCCTTGTAGATATTTGAATATTCTTTTCACAGCCTGAAGGTGAGACTCTCTT
>ML779614.1:55824-70855 GCA_009831015.1 Picea engelmannii | reverse complement strand
TCAGGAGAAGATTAAGGTAACACTAGGAGAGAATATAAAAAATGTGGGAGTTGGGTGAGGATAATTCAATATTTTATAATTTTAAATAGATAATTACCTGTGCACTTATGCATATGAGTGACACATGGATGGGTGAATATTAAACATATGATAATTTGGTAAAACATATTTTTTCATGGATTAGAAAAATGGCATTGGCCACAAAATCTATAAAAAAGAACTTGGACCCCATTGTTGCTCAGGGGTCTTTAGAGAAGGAGAGTATCCAAAGGAGTCAGTAAGAAGTCTCATTGGTGGATCATCAAACACTCAATGAGATAATGCAAGATTAGAAATTAAATCTACCATTCTAAATTCAATAGGACAATAGGACTTATGATAACTCTTGTTATTTTGAATTGATGCAAAATATTATCATTATAACTTTATTTAAGAAAAAATATAATGATTTAAGTTTTATTTAAAATAAAGTTATAAAAGAAAAAATATAATCATTAAAGTTTTATTTAAAATAATATTATTGCAATTTAGAAATTTTGATAATCTTCATATAATATTTTGGTTTTATTTGAAGTTTTATAATATATATTAATAATATTATAGGAGTTTTGGTTTTATTTGAAGAAAAATATATTCATTGTTACATTATTTAAGCATTACCATGCCTAATGAAAATTGAAATTCATTGTGAAATTGTAACACACCCACGATGGGTCTAAAAATAAAAATAAAAATATTTTTTCCTCCTTACAGGAACAAATCCTCTCTCTACGAGTTATAATTTGGACAGTCAAGAACCAGCCTGGCCTTCTGGTCAAGGATCTCCAATTTATGAGACAAATGACTCTCTGAGACCCTGATGGTATCGTTTTGTAATTAAAAACAGAACCTTTTGACTACCTGGTGTAGGTCTAAGTGTACCCGCGGCCTTTGTTTGCGCGCTAACAAAATATTGAATTTCAGGTGCTAGCTCCTTTTTCATTAACCCTCTCCTTCATATGACCCCAGGCTATGACCTCTTGGAAAGTATGTCATTGTGGGCACGTCCAAGGGTGGTTTTAAACCAACCCGCTTTTCTCCCCGCAATTCACTACAAAGCGCCACATATGCCTTTAGTGATACCGTGCTTTCAATTGCGGCCCACTAAGGGAAAATTAAGACCCAAGCATGTTCTAGCCCCACATTTCTTCCTGAATGTCGATCTCTTTCTTTCAGTGATGATCCATGATCAAATTTTGCTATATATCCTCCTCCCTATCTTTCACACACCTTCCCAGACTTCCTAGATCTATCAACATGTAGTTCCCTTCCAAATTGACGGTTAAGATGGGTTTTAGATCTCCGACCTTTGAGAGTTTCAACTCTCAAACTCTCACTACCCCCTCAGTAGCTATCTTCCAGAGTGGAAGATATACTAACACTTATCACTACAGAAGTGCGGCTACGATTTCCTCCACGAGTCCAGCCTTCGGGAGTTTCAATTCTCAAACTCTCATATCCTCCAAAGATATTTCTCCGAAACGACAGATCATTTGCCACACATCCTCCTCAATCGACGGTTTTTCTCCCACTTCAGGACTTTGGCCTCCTCAACCAGATGAACGGTCCTTTAGCTCCCTCCTCGATCAATGATCAATATCTTCTTCAGGTCTTTGGACTTTTCCTCCTCTCTTTTCTTCCGGAGTTCTAGATATGGTGTCACGTGTCCACCTAGATCTGACGGTTCAGATCTCCTTTGACTCTTTGGGATTCAGGGACCTCAAATCTCAAAGTTTACTTTCACCCGAGGACAACAGATCTCTACCATGTGTGACTTTCGATCTGACGATTGATATTTAGTTTGGGACTCCGGCTCTCTGGGATTTGGGAGTTTCAACTCTCAATATGAAACTATCGAAGTGATTCCTTTGGAGTTACTGATCTGTTGACCCGTGTCTCCTGGCGATCAATGAGCATGATAAACTTTGGTACTTCGGGAACTTGGTCATTCAACCCTCCCATACAGAAAAACGTTAAAACTTGTGCACCTTACCTTAGGTCAGATGACTATCATCCCTTTGCGCTCAGATCCAATGACCCAGGTCTGATCTCCTCCTACGCGCTCTTCTAATTGTCTGGACATGGGTTCCCACGGTCCAAATATTTCACAGTGCTCGATCCAATGATCATTGTTTCTCCTCCTCATGAGATTTCACTTTCTTCCCTGACTTGGAAGATTTTAGATGTTTCAAAGGTCTCAACCTTTGATTTACTTCCTACGAGCCCTTATGTATGGGTCTTGACTTTTTCTTTCCCTCCTAAGCTTACGAACTTGAAACAAGTTCGTCTCTTGGACCTCATTTGTGCTTCTGAAAAGCGCTTGTCCCTTCTAAGCTTGGTCCTTAGGGAGTTTCGAATTCCCACGTACTCCTTGTGTTAATCTGCACGCGTAAGATCGACGGTCCACAACCTTCCTTGATCCAACAGTCTAGATCACATCACAACTTCAGGTTTTAGAAGTTTAGTCACACCAATGTGTGAATATCTCGATGTGAGAACTCTAATCTCACCAATATAACGGTCAAGGAGGGTCCCAATATATCCTTGGATATATGGTCCAGGTCACATCGCTACTTTAGGTTTTGGAGGATCCATCCCCTTCATGATTATTACCAACATTCATTGAACTTGCGAAGACTGAAGGAGTCGAGGTGTTAATGCCTGAGCCCCTTCTTCAAATCTAATGGTCACGACATACCTTGGATCCTCCCAAAGAGATCTCATCCATTCATCTTCCAAATGAAAGGATATCCCCTTTTGATACTTGAATCTCACTATTCTTCCTGAGCTTTGTTGGCTCTGAAAGGCTTAAGAGTTTTTCTCTCTTTCTCTTGAACATAACACTTGGAAGAATTCTTCCACCCACCGCTTACGTTCATTCCTCAAATCTATAACTTAATATGGTCTCGGCCTCTGCCAACCATGCAAGGATTCGGTGCATACATCCACTACCACTCCTGGTCTTAATAGACTTTGTCCTCACAGTGATTGCGGGGTTCAACCTACGCAATCAGGGGAGTACTCACTCAACTCTAGGATGCTGATGAAATTCCCTAGGAAAGTGATTTCGAGGAATAAAACTAGAGTATAAGGAAATCAAGAAGATGTGAAAGTTCTCAAGGAACGAACGCATACTCTTAACTTAGTCATTCAATACAGAAACTATTATAGGCATATAAGTATAAGAATGCATCCATTATTTCCAATTCAAAGAACAAGGCATAAAACCACTTATCATAACCATAAGGCATGATGCAAATGCTGAGAGGGGTTCTCGTTTCCACCCAACCATAGGCTCAATCACTCCCAATGGATTTATCACTGGTCACCCTCGAGCTTAGGCCACGATGATTTGAGATTCACTCCCAATGGATTTATCACTGGTCACCCCCAAGCTTAGGCCATGATGCTTTGAGATTCACTCTCTTACTTCCATCTCAACAGAAGTGAGGGACGAAGGTTACTCTCCTTCTCCCAATACAGGAATAGATAAGGACAAAGGTTAATCTCCTTCTCCTAGCTCAGTCTCTATTCTCTATGATCATAACTCACTTTTTTCTTTCAATCCTTCCTCAGACCCAAGATTTTTCTCTCTCATCTCTGCACTCTTCACAGGTTCTCCTCTGCCCACACCACGCTTCCTTTCTTTCCTTTCTCAGTAATATTGTGTGTGGCTCGAATTCCCAGTCCGTGGTCAGGTCTGGAAGCCTTACAGATGGGTGGTCTAACGCATCCCCTAATTAACTCTTGATGAGGTCTTTCCACCTACTAGCCTAGCTGAAATTCATTACGGGTTAGAGGGTTGTTTTGATCTTGAGCCATCAAATCTAGCATAGTACTGGTTTGGTGGAGGTTAACGAAACCATTCTGGTCCCCTCCACCACCTTTTCAATAGCCATTATGGTCTCTCTTAGAACATCCCCTTCACAATAGTCATGCAACACGTATCCATTATCTATTAAAATAATAGAATTTACATTCATCGACCTTTTATACAAAGGTCCATCAAATCAAACATTCACACCTTTGAGTTTTCCATAATTCTTGGGCAACTAAGTTATATTTACATATTGGGGGAAACATGGTGTTACAATTCCCTCCCCCTTAAATGAATCATCGTCCTCGATGTTCTATCTATCAAAATGATATGTATGTATAGAAGTAAAAAAAATTGAATATGTTTGTCTCATGGCATCATGCATTTCCCGTGTAGCCTCATCTGGGCCAAAGTGTTTCCATTTCACCTTAACCTATGCAATGGTTCAGTTCTTGAGTGATGTTTCCTTCCTGTCTAGTATGCATTGGGGTTCTGGCATGAATTCTCCCTCCAGTTCCACATGGATCATAGATCAGTCAATTACATGATTAGCATCATGTACATATTTCTTCAATAATGAAACATGGAAAACATTATGTGCCTTTACTGTGGGAGGAAGTGCTATCCTATAGGCTACAGGTCCCACTCTATCTAATACTTCAAAGGGTCCACAATACCGAGGTGCCAACTTGGCACAGGCTCCCATTCTTAGGGAACTCTTCCTAGGCCTAACTCTGAGATAGACATGCTCTCCTGTCTTGAACTCTCGAGGAGTTTTTTTGCTGTCGGCATAACTTTTCTATCTATCCTGAGAAATCTTCAGATTTTTCTTTATCTGGATCACTTGTTGTTTCATCTCTTTTAGCGTGTCGGGTCTGATTGTAATTCAGTCCATTGAATTATTCCATCTGATCGGAATCTTGCACTGTCTACCATAGAGGGCTTCAAACAAACTCATCTTCAAGGATTCTTGATAATCGTTGTGACGCAGCCCTCCCAACCCGCAAGTCAGAATTCCATGCACACAGGATCTTTCTTCTTCCACTGGCCCGAATAACTCTCAACAATAGGCTCTTCTATTTCCCTTTCGGGAAATATACACCCACAAACAACCTTGAGAAATTCCCTCCTTTATACTTCGGGAGATCAGATTTCGCGATTTCGCGATTCCATTAATCAAGTATCTTATTCCTCAGACCCCCAAAACCCGAATTACCAAACTTCGATGTTAAATCAACAAAAGAAATCAACGGCTATGATTCCGCACTTGATCCAACGGTCAGTACATTTTTCATGTATCGGAAGTTCGAGACTCTCGATACCAAAATCTCTTGTCGATGCAAACCCCGAATTCCTGAATCCCGATGTCAATTTCGGCTATTCAGCTTTCCTGAGTTTGTGAGCTGCGATGTCATGTAACTCTTCCCCGTGATCTCTGAAATCCTGATTCTCTATTTCCTGAAATCCTGAAATGTCAACCCTTGACACGATTCCCGGCGCTGGTCCCACAACTAGACTTTCCACCTTTTCGGGACTTTGCATTTCAAGAGTCTTAATGCAAATATTTTGGGACTTCAATCCATGAAACCCCGAAATGGAAATAATCGGGCAAATCCAATGACCCTTGTTGGCTTGAATCTGGGGCTCTTCCTCTCCTGAGCTTGAACCTTTGAAAACACTCTCCATAACTCCCCTTCTCCTCCGTGAGATCTGACGGCTCACGGAACTTCGCGAATTCTCCATGGAGAATTCCAACCGTCTGTTTCTCTTCCTTCTCAAGGACTTCTGCAACTTTTTACCAAAGTGTTTTTCAATGGTACTTAACCACCTACGACACAAACTTGCGACGCCTCCTCAATGCTCCAATGTACAAAATTCCTATGCTTCTCTTCAACAATTTTGAAGGCTTTATCCTTATTGGGTCTTTTTCCAACTCCAAGTCTTAAAGAAGATTCCTGCACACACCCCTTGCGGCAAATTCTTCAATTACTTCAAAGAATTGAAGTCCTTTGACTCTACGCACTTCCTGCAACATTAGTCCTTCAAAAATTCCTAAGGTTCGTAAAACCTGAGACTTTACTCGGCTTGGACACTCCTTGCACGACTCCTATGCCTAGTTTCACTTCTAAGGGAATGAGAACAAAAGCTATCTTATATGAGCTTTTAGAGACAAACCTCTGAACCCTTTTTCAACGCACTCCTTGTGGACAATTCAACTGCACTCCTTGCAGGAACTCTTGCTCAGATAGAGAAACAATTGAAACTCATTTACCTTACTCTTTCTCTCTCTCAGATTTCAAACATTTAATAGGAAATCATACATACATGGCATAAACAACAAATGCATGAAAAAAAGAGTAAAACATTCATAAGAATAACATTCAACAATACATACACAGAGAGTATCACAACACCATGAATGTGAATCAAAGATTTTTTTATTAATCCAGAACTTTTGTACATGGAATTCGTCTATGAAACTCTCTGCTTCTTCTCTTCTATGCTCTATGCGCTCAATTGACATAATCATTCCTTGTTACAATACACAATGAGGGTGTCTATATCCCATTTCCCTCTTTCATTCTAAGCTATCTAATCTACGCATTAAATTCTATCTACTTGCATTCACTATTATAAATGCCTTGTACCTACTAAGGACGAGAGCGGATCGCTCAAGGTTTGTTTATATTATACAAGTGTCCCCTCTGTTTAATGATCTCATTTTCATTACATAATATTTTCAAAATTTGTGCTGGGTGCTTTTCCAGCTGTCTTTTATCTCCGCGCTGGCTCGCTTGAGATGCTCCTACATCATACTCCCTTGCTTGAAAATTTTCATGGGCTCCTGTCCATGAGCTTGCGCATGGTCTGTCCATGCTTCTATATCTCTACTTTGTTTTCCAAGATGGCATATTCAACTGGATGGCCTTTCCATTTGACCAAATACTCAAAGTATTTCTTTCGCCTTGTCTTCTTGCTGACCCTTCTGTCCAGTATGCACTCCATCTGCGGCTTTTCTGCAACTGCCATCTGATTTCGCCACTGAAACTTTGGTTGTTCATTTCCTGTCCCTGCTTCTTCAGTTTTATATGGGTAAAAATATGAAACATTGAATATCGGAGAAACTCTGATCCCATCGGGTAATTCAATTTCGTAAGCATTTGCCCCAAATTTCTTCAAGACCTTGCATGGTCTGATTTTTTTCATTTTCATTTTATTATATGTTCCTCTCGGGAACCTTTCCTTTCTCAAATGTGCGAGGATCAAATCCCCAACTTCAAATTGAAGCTGTCTTATGTGTTGATCTTCTCTTTGCTTATATTCCTTACTCAAACTCTGCAATCGTTCCTTCACCTGGCTGTGAAGTTCCTTCATCACCTCTGCGAAATCTTCTGCACTAGCGCTCCTAGTTGCAGTCTGTTATGAATCCCTCAACTCAGAAATTCCTCTCGGTTACATGCCATAGACGATCTGAAATAGACTTTTCCCCGTGCTTCTGTTAACTGAGTCATTATAAGAAAACTCTGCATGTGGAAATATGTTGTCCCACTAGCTGTGGTGTTCTGTCACCAAGATTCTTAGCAAGTCTCCCAGACTTCTGTTCAACACTTCTGTTTGTCCATTCGTCTAAGAATGATAAGATGAACTAAATGACAAGTTTGTTCCCAGCTTCTTCCATAAGGTTCTCCAGAAGTGTCCTACGAACTTAGTGTCTCGATCCGAAAGTATGCTTCCAGGCAAGCCATGAAGTCAAATTACTTTTCTGAAAAACAGATTCGTAATGTGAGTTGCGTCACTGATTTTCTGGCATGGAATAAAATTTTCCATTTTGGAAAATCTATCCACCACCACAAAGATCGATTCAAAGCCTCTTTGTGTTCTTGGCAACCCCAATATGAAGTCCATGCTGATTGCATCCCACGACCTGTCAAGTATGGGTAACGGTTGATAAAATCCTGCATTCTGTCTCTTTCCTTTCGAATGCTGACAAATCCTACATCTGTTCACAAATATTTTAACTTCTGCTCGCATTCCTGGCCAAAAATATGATTCATTCAACTTTGTGAATGTCTTGTCGTGACCGAAGTGTCCGGCCAATCCTCCACTGTGTTTCTCCTTCAACAAATTCTCCCTCATGGAGCTTTTTGGAATACAAAGTTGATTACCCTTAAACAATAATCCTTCCTGGTTCATGTATTCTACCCATTGGCTTCTATCTCTGAGAATTGGATTCTCAGCTGCTTCATACACCTCTTTAAAATATGTATCATCTCTGTACATGTCCCTGAGATCATCAAGACCCAATGTTTTGACTTTGAACTCATGTAATAGAAAACACTTCCTGCTCAAAGCATCAACAACTTTGTTAGCAGTACCAGAAATATGTTTAATCACAAAAGTGAAATTTTGCATATATTCAACCCATTTTACATGTCTTTGATTCAACTTTTCCTGTTGAGTCATAAATTGCAATGCATGATTGTCACTGTATAAGAAAAACTCCTTCAAGATCAAGTAATCTCTCCATTTCTTCAATGCCTGAATGATAGCATAGAACTCCTTGTCATAAGTGGAGTATTTTATATTGGCTTCAATCATCGTTTCGCTGAAGTACGCTATCATCCTATCTTCTTGGCTCAAGACTGCCCCTATTGCAAATCTACTTGCATTGCATTTCACTTGAAATGTCTTTTGGAAATCATGCAACACCAGAATTGGTTGTTCCGTGATTTTCCTCTTCAACAAATTAAAACTCTTCTCACCCTCTTCTGTCCAGTGAATAGAATTGTGTCTCTTCTTCACTGTGTCCATCATCGGTGCACTAATTCCACTGAAATTCCTAATGAATTTTCGGTAGAAACTAGCCAATCCATGAAAACTTCTCACGTCAAAGATATTCTTTGGTGACGACCAATTCTTGATCACCTCCACCTTATCTAGATCCATCCTCAATTTATCTGCAGAAATAAGAAACCCCAAATAAATGAGCTCTGTCTTCATGAATGAGGATTTCTTCATGTTTATCAGCAGCTTCTCCTGTTGTAACCTCTTCATTACTGTAGCCATATGTTTCAGATGCTCAACTTCTATTTTGTTGAAAATCAATATATCATCAAGATATACGATAACAAATTTTCCGATGAAATCCTTCAAGACTTCATTCATCAATCTCATGAAAGTACTCGGTGCATTTGTCAAACCAAACAACATGAAAATCCATTCGTGTAACCCTTCATTGGTTTTGAATGTTGTCTTCCATTCATCACCTTCTCTCATGCAAATCTGGTGATATCCACTTTTCAAATCAATCTTCGAAAAAAAAAATTCTCCACTCAAGAAATCCATCAGATCATCCATTCTTGGCAATGGAAATCTGTACCTGATGGTTATTTTTTTGATTGCCCTTGAGTTAGTACACATCCTCCAACCTCTGTCTTTCTTCGGACTGAGTACTGTCGAAACAACACACAGACTCAAGATTTCTCTGACCAAACCTTTGTCCAAAAAATCCTGGACTTGTCTTTTGACCTCTTCATTCTCCTATGGCATCAATCTGTATGATGCTTTGTTTGGTAAACTAGCTCCTGGTATGAGATCAATGTGATGACTCACACTTCTGATCGGTGGCAATGAACGAGGTAGTTTGTCCACTACTATGTCAACGAACTCTTCTAGCAGTTCCTGAACCTCTTCTGGTAAATCATCTACCCTTGTGCTGGTTAAAACAATCTTTGGCTTCCTGACCACAATGAATTGCGGTTCCTCCTTCTTCTTAACCTTTGTAAGAAGTTCCTTCCCACTCATGAGAAGTACAGTGTTACTCACCTCAGGTTTCACCTCTTTATCTTTGATTGGAAGCAACATGTGAATTCTCCCATTCTTCTCTAGGGTGTATGTGTTCATTCTCCCATCATGAATCACATTTATGTCATATTGCCATGGTCTACCCAACAATAAATGACAAACATCCATGGGAATGACATCACAAGGTATCTTATCGTTATATCCTCCTATCTTAAATTCAACTAAACACTGTTTAGTGACAGTTACCTGATGTCCTTTTTGTAACCATGAAACTCTGTATGGGCTTGGATGTTCAATCTTATCCAACTTCAACTTCTCTACCATCTCTGTTGAAACAAGATTATCTGTGCTACCACTGTCCACAATGACTTTGCATAGCCTGTCTTTGGTTTTGCATGCAGTCCAAAAAAGTCTGTTTCTTTGGACTAAACTCTCCATCTCCTTCTCTGGCGTTGAAAGAGATTTTCGTATCATCAGTGATCTTCCTCCTTCAACATCCTCTACTTCAACATTTCTCCTCTGTGCTTCAGCAATGTGAGCCTCTCCACCTTATTTATTTTTGTATGGACACTCATAAGACTTGTGTACGACCTTTCCACATGTGAAGCATTTTATCACTCCACCTCTTCCTCTTCCTCTACCTCTGGTACGAGGAAACATGTTATTATCAACATACTCTCCTCTCGGGTTAGTATATTTCCCTCGATGTGAGCTTCCACCTCTCTCATTTCGAGTCTGAGTTTTCTTCCATTATTATTTAGGCTTATGAATTCTATCTTGGACAACTGATTTTCCCCTGGGCTGACTTCTTCCTCGACCTCTTGGACCCTGCTTTCGAATCATCTTCTCTTCTACCTTTAGAGCCATTTGATAAGCATCTTCCACCATTCGGATGGTCATCATGCTCATCTCGTCCTGAATTTTGTATCTTAGGCCATTCATATATCTGGCAACCTTTTCGTCATTACTTTCACGATGACCTGCTCTGATGTTCAGCCTATAGAACTCTTCAGTGTACTCCTTCACTGTCATCAACTTCTGTCTCAAGTTCTGCATCCTTCGAAACAGAGTAATTTGATAATCTCTGGGGATGAATTTCGCCTTCATCTTTGCAATAATCCTATCCCAACTCTTGATTTTCTACTTACCTTGGAAACATCTATCAACTTGTAGTTCATCCCACCACAATGTTGCATGTCCCTTTAATCTTGTGACAACATGTTTGACCTTCTTGTCCTCTTCGACATCTTCATATTCAAAGTATGTGTCCAGAGATCTAATCCAATCTAGAAGCTCCTCTACATCCAGATTTCCCTCATACACTGGAATGTCCATCTTCGCTCTTGCACTCATTCTTGCAACAACTCTAAGCAAGCATTCATTTGCTGCATCTTCTGTTGTGACTTCTTTTTCTCCACATCCAGCTTCATCTTCACTTTCAGACTCACTGATATCTCCAACATCAGCTGTGCGCCTATGTTTTATTTCCATGTCCACGATTCTGGCGCGAATGTCATGCAGATCTCTTTAAACCTTTGGATTCTATATCTACTTTCCCCTTCCTCTAGACATCTACCTTTCCTCTTCTGGATTGGGTGTTTGTCTATCCTTTCTCCTCGGTGGCATGGTAAATCTTCTTTCCCTACTATAGAAAGAAAATAAACCTTTCTGAGCTCTGATACCAAGAAATGACGTAGCCCTACCAAACCGCAGGTCGGTAGTCCACCCACACATGATCTTTCTTCTTCTGCTAGCCCAAAGAACTCTCAACAATAGGCTTTTCTATTTCCCTTTCAGGAAATCTCCACCCACAAACAACCTTGAGAAATTCCCCCCTTTATACTTCGGGAGATCATATTTCGCGATTTCGTGAATCCTGCAATCAAGTGTCTTATTCCTCAGACCCGGGAAACCCAAATTACTGAACTCCGATGTTAAATCACCAAAATAAATCAATGGCTATGATTCCTCACTTGATCCAACATTCAACGCATTTTTCGCGTATTGGAAGCTCGAGACTCTCGATACCAAAATATCTTGTCGATGCAAACCCCGAATTCCCGAATCCCGATGTCAATTTCGGCTATTCGGCTTTCGTGAGTTTGTGAGTTGCGATGTCATGCAACTCTACTCCGTGACCTCTGAAATCCCAATTCTCTATTTCCCGAAATCTTGAGATGTCAACCCTCAACACAATTCCCAGCGCTGGTCCCACAACTAGACTTTCCTCCTTTTCAGGACTTCGCACTTTGTGAGTCTTAATGCAAATATTTTAGGATTTCAATTCACGAAACCCCAAAATGGAAATACTCGGGCAAATCCAATGACCCTTGTTGGCTTGAATGTGCAGCTCTGCCTCTCCTGAGCTTGAACCTTTGAAAACACTATCTGTAACTCCCCTACTCCTCCGTGAGATCTGATGGCTCGTGGGACTTCGCTAATTCTCCACGGAGAATTCTGACCATCTGTTTCTCTTCCTTCTCAAGGACTTCTGCAACTTTTTACCAAAGTTTTTTTCAACGGTACTTAACCACCTACGACACAAACTTCCTGTGCTTCTCTTCGACAATTTCAAAGGATTTATCTTCCTGGGGTTTTTTCCAACTCCGAGTCTTAAAGAAGACTCCTGCACGCACCCCTTGCGGCAAATTCTTCAATTACTTCAAAGAATTGAAGTCCTTCGACTTTGTGCACTTCCTGCAACAGTAGTCCTCCAACAATTCCTTAGGATCGCAAAACCTGAGACTTTACTTAGCCTGTGCACTCCTTGCATGACTCTTGTGCCTAGCTACACTTCTGAAGGAATAAGAAAAAAATATATCTTATCTGATCTTTCAGAGACAAACCTCTGAACCCTTTGTCAATGCACTCCTTGCAGACAATTCAACTGAACTCCTTGCAAGAACTCTTTCTCAAATAGAGAAACAATTGAAACTCATTTCCCTTACTCTTTCTCACTCTCAGATTTCAAGCATTTAACAAGAAATCATACATACATGCCATAAACAAGAAATGCATGACAGAAAGAGTAAAACATTCATAAGCATAACATTCAACAATACATACACAGAGAGTATCACAACACCGTGAATCTAAATCAAAGCTTTTTGTATTAATCCAGAACTTCTGTACATGGAATTCGTCTATACAACTCTCTGTTTCTTCTCTTCTATGCTCTATGCTCTCAATTGACATAATCATTCCTTGTTACAATACACAATGAGGGTGTCTATATCCCGTTTCCCTCTTTCATTCTAAGCTGTCTAATCTACGCATTAAATTCTATCTACTTGCATTAACTATTATAAATGCCTTCTACCTACTAAGGACGAGAGCGGATCACTCAAGGTCCATTTATATTATACAAGTGTCCCATCCATTTAATGATCTCATTGTCATTACATAATATTTTCAAAATTTGCACTAGGTGCTTTTCTAGTTGTCTTTTATCTTCGCGCTAGCTCACTTGAGATGCTCCTGCATCATGTTGTTGTAGGCAAACTCTACCAATGGTAGGTAGTCTTCCCACTTCTTAGGTTGATGCATTACATGCATCCTTATCATGTCTTCTAATAGTTGGTTCACTCTTTTTGTCTATCCATCAGTTGAGGGTGATAGGTTGTGTTGAACAACAATTTAGTCTCAAAACCGACCATTAGGGATTTCCAAAAGTTTGAAGTAAATTTGGTATCTCTGTCAGATACAATTTCCTTGGGCATGCCATGCAGTCTGAATATCTCCTTCATGAAGATGTTGGAAATATCTATTTCCTTTCAAGTTGACTTGACAGGGATGAAATGGGAAGACTTACTCACTTGGTCCACCAAAACCATGATGGAATCATTTTTCTTGGTCGACTTTGGTAACCCAGTGATGAAATCCATGGAGATGGTTTCCCATTTCCATGCTGGGATTGGTAGGTGCTGTAACAATCCTGTTGGATGTCGATGTTCTGCCTTAAATTGTTGGCATTCTAGGCACTTAGCTAGATAGTTAGATATGTATTTCTTCAACCCAAGCCAATAGAATTTTTTCCTAGTGGCCGTGATAATCTTCTAATATCTTAGGTGACCATTATATGGTCTCTTGTGTAGTTCTTCCATTATGAACCTCTTCAGTTCATCACAATTCAGAATATACAATCTGTTTCTATAAATCACTAGCCCTTTCTCAAGCATTTGGTAGCCTTGGTACTTTATCCCTGTAGGCTCTTGTCTTAGGTACGAGGTCACGGTCTTGAAGAATGCATCTGTCTCTTGTGCATTTTTGACTCTTTCCTTGACATCTGTTTCACGGGTGCTTACTGTTGCTAGATGAATCATTTTTATACTTATGCTAAGGGCATCGTTTGCCCTATTTTCCTTTCCTTTGATGTGTTTGATTTTGAAATCAAACTTACTAAGAAGATCCATCCATCTAGCTTGCCTGGAATTGATCTTTGGTTAATTAAACAGGTGCCTCAACCCACAATGGTCTATCAAAAGAACAAATCTCCTTCCTAGGAGGTAGTGCCTCCACATTTTTAAAGCATGTACTATGGCATCCAACTCTAGGTCATGGGTCACATAATTGATCTCATGCTCATTTAACTTATGGGATGCGTAGAAAATTACATGTCCCTCTTGCATAAGGACTCCTCCGAATCCTTCCTTACAGGCATCTATACACACGAGGAAATCATTATCCGGGTCTGCAATCTTCAAAACGAGTGGATGGGTCAAGTGGTATTTCAGTTCCTGAAATATTTCTTCACATTTTTAGGTCCAAATGAATTTGATCCCCTTTTTCTGAAGGGTAGTGATTGGATAACCAATCTTGGAAAACCATTTTATGAACATTCTATAGTATCCTGCTAAGCCCATAAAGTATCTGATGTCTAATACATCCTTTGGGGTAGGCCATTCCATAATATATCTGATCTTATCGGGGTCCACTACCACCCCTTCCTTAGAAATGACATGGCCTAGGTAATGGAATTTCTTCTGAAAGAAGTTTCACTTGCTAAACTTAGCATAGAGCTGATGCTCTCTTAGTACTTGAAGTACGCGTCTAAGATGTTGTTCGTGGTCCTGCCTATTCTTGGAGCATATTAGGATATCATCAATGAAAACCAATACAAATTTGTCCAAAAATTTGTTGAGTACATTATTCATTGATCACATAAATGTGGCGGGGGCATTGGTTAACCCAAATGGCACCACCACGAATTTGTAGTGACCATACCACATTCTGAAGGTTGTTTTGTGAATGTCTTAATCCTTAATCTAGACTTGGTGGTATCCAGACCTTAATTCAATATTCGAGAAGATGGAAGCACCTCCCAATTGGTCAAATAGGTCATCGATTCTTGGTAAGGGGTACTTGTTCTTT
>ML779614.1:35405-45918 GCA_009831015.1 Picea engelmannii | reverse complement strand
AGATGCAACAAGTTGGAAAAATGACTTTTTACCAAAGGACCTTTAAAATGACCCAAGTCTCCAAATAGTTTCCCAATACCCAAAGTAACACTTATCATAACATTCCATAAGAAAATCATGAACCATACTAAACAATTTTCAAGCGAGAAAAAATGACAAAAGGGTCCAAAAAATGACAAAAAGGGGCCAAAAAATCTATAAATAGAAGATGGCAGCTCATTATCACCATTGTAGTTTGACAAATTGACTAAGAAGCCAAAAATACCTCTTTGCTAGAAGAGTTGATTCTGGGAGCTTCAGTGGACGAAACGAACTTCTGCTTGGACCAAGTAAGTACAAACTAGCCCCTCCTGTATTTCCATTCTTCCTTTTTGCAATTAAATTTTTTTTTTGGGGGGTGTGCACCTCTAAAAAGGGTCGGCCCTACGTATACGCAAAATTTCTTAGGACAGTCTGCGTATGCCCGTGTGTAGAAAAAAAAACTACCCACAGACATACGTGACTATGTCCAATACAACCCGCATATACCCTCCAACATGTGAAAAAAATGAAAAAATGAGAGTTATCTCCCCTTTGAACTTTGTCAATTGCAGGATGTATGTTCATTGGAGAGAGAGGGAGCATGAGGACATTGATTGTTTCATCTCAGAAGACCCTATTGTTGTCATTGTCTTAGCTCAATGTGGTTTGTTGAAGTTCTTCCAGTGTCCATTTATGAGGGCACAACCCAAGATGATGAATGCCTTGGTAGATTACTGGCACCCGGATGCGGACGAATTTATGCTCGAGGGGCAGTCGTTGACTCCAATGACTAAGGAAATTTATTTATTGACTGTCCTCTCAAGGAGAGGGGAACCGGTCAACCTTCGTACTTCCCCCCCCAGGCCTCACAACATAGCCGAGTTAATCAGGCTACACTGCGAGGTGGGCATAGATAAAGTGGGTTCTCAGGTGCCGATCCACAAGATTTCCAACCTATCACTAAAAGTGATAGTTTTACTTATTGGGAGGATCACTAGATCCATGGCCTTACATCAGGCATCCCAGGCGCACATGCATTGTGCGGTTCAATTCTTAAATTCTCAAATTTTTGACTGGAGCACAACCATGCTAACATGCATGAAGAGACAGCTGACAGAGTGTCAAGTGCAGGAACATAGAAACTTTGGGTTTGACACCATTTTATTCTCTTTCTTCTTTGAGAGGGTACCTAGTCTCAGTCCTTGAGAGACAGTATGAGGGAACTTGGCCTCGTCCCCAACATTATGCAGATGGGCAGTGTTTTTTCCGTGACAGGGGGGAGGGAGGGCCATTGAGGCCTTCGGTGATAATTTTTTTGACTGGTGGTATCGGTAGATTCCAGCTATAGAGGACTACCCCTATGTCGGGATCGAATTATCCATGGATCATGATGTGCCCGTACCTCTCGGAGTGGAACGAGGAGAGCTATGTGTGTTTTTTTTCAAATTTATTTAATTTTTATTTCTTTTTATATATATCATTTTTTTTATGTGTACCAGAGTAACTGACAACTATGTATCTGTTATGTACATATGTAAAACCAATGCATCCATCAAACTTCGTGAGGACTAGGTAGCGTTCTTGACCAAAGGAAGGACCAGTCGCTGTCGGTAGACTAGAAACAGTAGGGGGACCTCTAGCCAGAGAGGCTAAGAGAGTTTTGAGACAGTTGGAATAGAAAATTACTGCGCTCACTCGCAGAGTCCTAATGGCAGAGATCGAGGATCTGCCACCATCGATGCAACCTCATGTAGTTGGGGTGCCATGGTCTTGGGTCCAGCTATTCCATCATTTGGCAAACACCATTGTTCACTACGGTAGGGCCAACAGGCTCCGCCCTTATCTAGGATGGACTACTTACATGTCGAGGGCACCTTTTGTATATTTTTGAGGGCATAATCCCCGTGACTCTTACTGGACCTATATTTTTTGAGGCACTTGCGCCCACCCATGTACTTTGATACTTTTGATATATATATGTGTTTTTATGTCTTATGGATTACATTTATTTACAAATGAATATACATGTGCGTGTGTGTGCTTTTCTTACATGTGTGCAAAATGCTAATCTAATACATGACTAACTAGAGTATTTGTGATTTGATTCAATCTCCTAGGAACATGGATATACGTAATGTAATCAAAGCTTCATTCTAATAGACGTACCCTAAGGAATATTTAGTGTAGAGTCTGATCATGAACACGGTAAATTTTATTTAACTGGGACACGACCAGCTGAGTGTCTAAGTAAACCCGAAGGTGAGAGATACCATGTGATGGAGCATCACGAAGTAACTCTAGAACTGAGTTGTATTCGAAAACATTGTTTGTGGCGTCACCTAAACAGATACGTCCTGAAGATAGTAACTATCCATGAGGTGTGAAAATTACCCAAGCTGTAGAAGCAAGCCTTTGAGTGTGTCGGCTAGCGTCATTCGCAAAACCAAGGAACACCTCTGATTCACTTGACATCTACCACGGTGAAAAATATGATATCAAAAATGACACGTCCATCAAACCAAAAAGACAAAAACTAAAATAATAATGTACAAAAACTATACATATGTACAAGAAGTCACTCGAGGTGACCCACATACGAGTAATACTTCTTGAGGTAAAACCCATTTCTAGGCTCAGCCAAAGCATTTCCCTCAAAATCAACCAGATGATAAGCGCCCTTCTTTAGTACCTCCTTCATGACGAAAGGTCCAAACCACATGGGTTTGAACTTGCCTGCCCCTAGGGGGTTCTTATCTTGGTCATAGACCAGAACAAGGTCACCTTCAGAAAAAATCTAAGGATGGACGAACCGATCATATTGACACTTGAATTTTTGTTTGTGAGCCTCATTAGCCAAGGTTGCATCTCGACGCTGCTCAAGATATAATAAATGCTCTTCAAGTGGTGAAGTGTCTGGCAGTAACTGTACTACCAACTTTAGAGATGGGATCTAACACTCTATAGGCAAGACTGCTTCCATCCCATAAAGGAGTTGAAAATGTGAGAAACCGGTTACAGTCTTAACAGACGTTTGGTAGGCCCATAATGCCAAGTATAACATCAAATGCCAATTTGACTTGGATAAATTGATCGTTCATTGTAGAATAGTCTTAAGAGATTTATTCACATCTTCCACCTAACCATTCTCTTGTGGGTAGNACGAACCGATCATATTGACACTTGAATTTTTGTTTGTGAGCCTCATTAGCCAAGGTTGCATCTCGACGCTGCTCAAGATATAATAAATGCTCTTCAAGTGGTGAAGTGTCTGGCAGTAACTGTACTACCAACTTTAGAGATGGGATCTAACACTCTATAGGCAAGACTGCTTCCATCCCATAAAGGAGTTGAAAATGTGAGAAACCGGTTACAGTCTTAACAGACGTTTGGTAGGCCCATAATGCCAAGTATAACATCAAATGCCAATTTGACTTGGATAAATTGATCGTTCATTGTAGAATAGTCTTAAGAGATTTATTCACATCTTCCACCTAACCATTCTCTTGTGGGTAGTAGGGTGATAAATGTTCTTGCCTCAACCAAAGCTTTGACGTTAACTCGGACATCATTTTATTCTGAAAGAGTTTTCCATGGTTAGTGACAATCTCTCTCGGGACGCCGAACCTTGTTATTATCTGGTTGAACAAAAAGAGAGTTCTAGTCTCGCCATCATCTTTGAATGTTAGCATATCTTCTACCCACTTCATGAAGTAATCTACTGCTACAATGATATAATGTGACCCCTTGCTGAAGGAGGGTTCCATGTAGTGTAATCAATCCCCGACTTGGTGAAGGGACCAACTGTGATGACGGGAAACAAGGGAGCGGGGTGTGCCCTCATCTTCCGCGAGAAGATATGACACGGGTGGTACTTCTTGACTGATTCAACACAATCTTTGATTAATGTCGGCCAAAAGTAATCGACTCGTAGAATCTTTTGGGTTTTTTCCAACCTAGATAGATGACCACCACATGCTCTAGTGTGGCAATCGTTAAGCATCATTTTCGCTTCTTCATGAGTGAGACATTGATGAAGGATGCAATATACACCTCGACGATACAGAGTGTCCTCGAGTATGAGATAGTTCTTGGCTTGATGGCGTATATGACGACGCTCATCATGAGAAGAAGAGGTGGGGCACTTCAAAGTCTGGAGATAGACTAGTATATCTCCATACCAAGGGTCTGAAGACGCAATCAAAAACATGTCTCCTTTAATAGGCGACTCTTTGGGTATAACATCACCTGACTCGACCAAAAGTTTCGAGATGAGTTCTGCAAAGACCAACGACTTTTTGGATTTCACTGAAACAAAATCCAAGTCAAATTTATGGAGGATAACTATCCATCTACCAATCTTGCTGCCAATTACACATCATGTCAACATGTATTGAAATAGATTCACAATGACAATGATGGTGGTCTTGCGAAACAAAATGTAATGATGAAACCGTTAGACAACATGAACTGCTGCCAACGCAAGTTTTTCAACGTGGGAATAATTGAATTATGGTCCAACCAGGCCTTGGCTCAGCTAATAAATCACGTTTTCTTCAATTAAATCATCCTCCTAAACCAAGACCATACCGATGGTCGACTCTTCCGCAGCCAAGTATAATAAGAAATCTTTACTATAATTGGGTGGCCGAAGCAGAGGGGTAGATGTGAGGGTGTGTTTCAATGCTTTAAAAGAGCATTCAACAGCTTCATCCCAATGAAAAGGAATGTCCTTCTTTAGTAAACTCATGAAGCCCTTTGTGATCTCGACATAGTTTGCGATGAAATGCCGTAATTTTTTTTCTTTTCCCTGTAAACTCTGAAGCTGAGAGAGTGTGCACAGGGGAGGCAACTGAAATATCACCTCAACCTTGAGAGGATCAACCATGATCCCTATTGTCGAAACTATGAAACCTAGCAGACGAGCCGACATCACGCAAAAACTGCACTTGTTTGGATTCAAGCGGATCCAATAGTAGCGACGTCGCTCAAAGATAAGTCGGAGGTGTGTGGGATGATCAACTCTATTATGAGATAATGATGTTAAATCATTAAGATAAGCCTCAAATATGTGTTTGAGATCGTGGAAAGAAAAAGACATGGCCCGCTGAAAAGTAGCTCCAGCATTTTTTAGACCAAAAGGCATCTTCCGATAAGTGAATGTACCCCACGGACAAATGAAAGTGGTTTTGTGCTAGTCTTTGGGTTTGATCTGTACCTGATTGTATCCCAGAAAACCATCCATGAAATAAAAGGCCTCACAACCTGCAGATTCATTGACTATCTGGTGAATAAATGGTGTGGGGAAATTATCCTTTGGACAAGCCTTGTTCAAATCATGGAAGTTAGTACATACGCGAATCATACCCTATTTTTTGTTGACCGGAATGGGATTTGACACCCATTGAGTCAATTGGATGGGGTAGATAAAGCATGATTTGAGCAGTTTCTCTACTTTAGCCTTAATAGATGCTGCTTTCTTGGGATTAACTGGACGAAGATTTTTCCGGACCCGCTTAGCATCAGGATGTGTCATGATTTCATGTTCAACGATTCTTGGATCTATGCCTGGCATTTCCTCGTAACACTAGGCAAACACATCACAAAATTCTTTAAATAAATTCGTGTAGATTTGAATCTCCTCGGGGGAGCAATCCGCTCCAACGAAGACATTCTCCACGACACCAGGGGTCTGGAAGATATCAATAGGTATCATTTTAGTGATGGTTTCCATATTTCCCTCAGCGTAAACAATGTGCATAGCCAAAGGATTGATAGGACAAGACCTATCTCCAGTCATAGTCAAAGTGAATTCACCTATTTCAATTCTTCTTAACTCTAGGAGGAAATAAGATCTGTGATGGAGATCATCCTAGGGTCTGTCTAGACTAGTCATTGCCTCAATAATCTCCTCGTCTGAGGGCAATACCAATTCTAAAGAATCAGTATCAGTGAGGGAACCTTGAGCCCAAATAGGCTCGAGAACTGGATCTAACTCTTGTGCGAGAGTCGAATCGGAGTCAGCGGAAGCTTGGTGGACTCTAGAGTACGCAACTTTTTTCACAGACAAAGGAATGGCCATGCCACAGTGCCTTGTCCCTTCCATCATGGCTGATGAGGAAGGAAGAGTCCACAGATCGAGAAAGTAAGTCATGCGAAAATGACGAGATTTGAAATTTTTTAACTCTAGGATGGTCAAGGATAGCCGATATGTAATTAACATTGTCGGTTGGAGGCGGGTAATAGAAATTACCCATCAAAGGTGGGAAAAAACCAACCTCTACGTTGACAACACCAGGATGAGGGTTATCAATCATCGAGACCATGGATGTTGTCAATGAAGGGTCAAGATGGGAGAAGGACAAATGATCAATGGACATGATTCAACCCTCATGTGGAAACAACAAGACTAGAAAAACTGTAGCGACCACTGCTTGCATAACATAGTTCCAACTCCTTCCTAACAAGATAATGTAGTTGAGAGACACATCGACCACTTCAACCTTGACACACGCGGTCTTCCCCCCTACCTGCATGGGGAAAGAGGGGATGATTCCATGTGGTCGGAATGAACAACCATCGAAAGTGGTAAGAAGAGTAGGTGACAGAGACAAAATGGGTTGACCTATGGCCTTCCAACATGCTAAAGACATCACGCATGTCAAGGCACCCTCATCAACCATTGTGCAGAAAATATTCCGGGTAAACGTTTTAGTGGTGTAAGCCACTACTATCTGAAACACCACATGGTAGGGGAGATGAGGTTTTAAGTCAGTCATATCAAGTATGATTGTTCCCAGATTAAAAGTCTCAATAGATCCTAAGTCATTTAACAGAGCCTTTCTCTGGGAAGGGCAGCTCTGGAGGACCTCCAAAGTGGACATTGCACAAGGGGTTTGAGACAAATCCTCCACCACAGAGTAGTTCTAGGTGACCCTTGCATTTGGGTTGTGGGAAGCTTTTTTGAACGCACCTTTGGGGATGCGTGTCATTGTTTCACCCAACATCTTCTCAATTTGGAGAGGAAGAGATGGGTTTTTGGCTTCTTTACCCTTCTCAGAGGTGTTTGGCATTCTGTAGTCATGTGCTCTAGTTGATATATAGGCATCACCTTTCATCATATACACATTCGCGGAAGAAGGATTACTAGAAGCTGGAGGAAGTCCCTGACTGCCCCCATCCGCGCTAAAAGAGGCTTGAGTCAAATTTTTCCCATGAGGAAATGGGTTCATTAACATGGTAGGCTGTTGTTGTGCCAATAACTTATGGGCCTCTGCAAGATGATTGCACAGGTGAATCAGATAGTCTTCCGTGCAAAGATTACATGGATACTTCGACTTGTTTCTCTTTGTGGTGCCCCCACCAACATTATTGGTGGGTTTCTTATCCCCCTTACCCTTCTTTCATTGTTTTTTCTTTCCGCCAGGCTGCTGGGTGGCCTTCAAGTTCAGCGATTACACACTGTGTACATCCGATGTTTGGGTAGGGGAAGAAGCTAAAACAGTGGTATGGCTGGCCGTTGTCTGCTGTATTGAAAATTGCTGCAATTGATTTGCTAGCTGATCAATGGGCTTTGTTTGCACTGAACCAACAATACCATTGACATGCAGTCCAGATATTTGTCTGGCCTTGTCAAGTATTGACCATGGTGCATCGGGAAAAATTTCATAATTAAACCAAACTAAGAGTAAATTAGCTCTAGCTATTGAGCTCTCATTATCGCTTCTTTTTCTGAAAAGACCCCCAACGTTGCGATGTCTTTGGATAACTGAGGTACCAAATACTTAAGGAACCACTCAAGAAAGAATGCTGGTGGGACTGGTACTTTTATCAAACTCTTTTAGCGTCTCCACTCTTGAATGTGATCTGACATATGGTCTGCCTTTCTCTGATCAAAGTTGGCCAACAATTCAGTGTCGATGTCGTATCTCACATGTAATTGAAAATGGTTTAAGAAAACCATATCCAATTCACCGAAGGAAGAGTATCTCAAGTGGTCGATCTCAATGTACCATTTCACAACACTCCTTATGAGAGTGTGTTGAAACAAATGCAACTGGATAGAGTCATCTCTCAATGAGTTGGATGATCACCAAAGATGGACGGTAGTCACATGATCGCCTGGATATTCATTAGGCTTAGCCTCGAACTTTGTAATGTCCGAAGGAAACTTGGTCGGAATAGAAGGCCAATGCAGATTGTGACAGATGGGGTCATTTAGTAACCTTGACAAGTTTGGAAAATGAAAAGTTGCTAGAAATAGAATTTTGGGTTGTTGGTTATAACCAGGGAAAAAGGAGCCTGGAGTTTGGCTGGCACCATGTTGCTAGGAAAAGTTAGGTTCCTGGCCAAGGTTCTGGTAAAAACCATGGTTGTGACCAATGTATGGGTTCTGCTGTTGTTGAGATGTCATGGGATGACTCCCATAGTAGGAAGTGGAGGGTTGGGCTTGCATTGAATTCCAAGGATTCTGGAAAGGGTTTCCCTTTGCCGATCCGACGAGCATAGATACTGAGCCTTGCCTGGGCTTCCATTGGCTATGGAAGGGGTTTCCCCCATTCAACATCCCTGACGAGGGAACTGATCCCTTCCAGGGATTCTAGGGTCCTTATGAGGAAGGAATTCCTGGGTTTTCCCCCTGTGCAGGAATAGTACCCTGCATAGGATTTTGTTGTTCGTAACCAGGGTTTCCCCTGGCTGAGATGACAAGTGATGAGAAGGAATTGTTACCAAAAATGCCAAACAAAGATAATGATGTTGAGCTGACTGACATGCTATAAGAAGGAAGTCCTCGACTACCTGCTCCAAATGAGATAAAGTTTACGGTTGGCCTGGCAGAGTGCTGGTGAGTGCCTCTGAGTGAAGGGGACGAAGGAGGTATATGACCCCCTCTGTAAGGGAAAGATTTATAAGGAGCTGAAGTGCCCCCAATGGATCCTTGAAAAGGAGCGTTTGAGCTCCCTGCCCCTAGACCTAAAGTCTATAGAGTGGATTAGGGAAGGACTGAGTTCATATCGAAGCCAGGCATCCCATATGAGAATGGAGGGTCTATCGCACTCTGGGTGAAAGGAGTAGTGATCACTACCATAGACAAAATTAGACCATTTCTTGAAGTAGAGGTGGTCGAGACCATAGTGGTCTGGACCGACGACAGTTGGTTAGGAGGTAGAACACCCCCTATAGTGACAGTTGTAGAGGGGATATGAGAATTCCCTGAAGAATTGGCAACATTTGTTTCCATCACTTCTTGTGACCCTACCTGATTCTCATAAGGTTCAATCTGTACGAGATGGGCATCGGTAGATCAGTGATTGGAGGGTTAAACAGACCAAGATATTCTGCTCCAAGGTCAAAAATGGTTGGTTCCTTCGGAATCAAATGTTCTCTTCTTGGAGATGGGTCAAACATAGTTTCCTGTGACCCGCTCGCCTCAAAACACTACTACATTGGGCAAAAATTACGATGAAATATTATGACGGTTTAGAATTTCATCGTAATTATTTTGCATTTTTTGCACTAAATATACCTTTTTTTTCGGGGTCCAAATGTTGGTCGCTCTAGCGATCAACATTCCAAGTCGGTCTTTTTAATGACGAATCTTGGTCACTCTAGTGACTAACCACCATTTAGTCGCTCTAGCGACCAACAAGGGCACATGTGGGAATCAAACAGTCATTTGTGGCAAATCAATCATATATATATATCCCAGTTATGACAAATTTTCTATAGTTACGACAATCATTTTCTACAGTTGCAAAAATCATTCGGATGTTCTGATGCAATTGTGTTCTGGTTTTTATGAAATATTGATTTCAATTCTCTTTCCAAAAGAGAAACATTGAATTGATCAGACTCTACATAGCTGATATTTTGAAGGTCAATACTTAATTTTTTTGTGTGTGATTTAGTAATTTGGTGCTATTGAAGTATTTTATGGTTAATTTTCACTCCTTCTAAGGGTTTAGAGGAAGAGGTTATAGGCGCTAATTATGGATAAAAGATATATGTGTTAAGTGTTAATGGTAATACATACACATATTTAGGGGTTATAGGGAATAATTCTTAGGGGTTATATATGCTAGGGTTTTAGTATTTAAGTGATGAATACGTTACAGGTATTTGGAAATAATGGGTTATAACTATTAAAAGTTAAATGAATTATAAACTAGATGAGGTGTTATGGGTTATAAATATAATAAAGGGTAGATATTAATAGTTAAGTTCTTACATGAGTTATGGTTAGGGAGGTTAGGGGTGATATTAGTTAAAGGACTTAAAGAGTATACATGTTTGGACTTATAGGGGTTATATTTGTTAATAATTAGGTGATACGCGTGTGATGGGTTATATGAGTGAGGGGTTAGATGTCATGGCAGTAAGGGGTTAGTGTTTTACGAATATGGATTATATGGATTTAGTGTTTTATGAATAGGGTAATATCGGTAAGGGTTAAAGGGGTTAGGGTTTTAAGTGTTAGGAGTTATGAGTTATAAGG
>ML779613.1:1437860-1502364 GCA_009831015.1 Picea engelmannii | reverse complement strand
GTCTCCGTTGTGTCTCAGCATCTGCATTTCTGAACTGAGTGACAGCTCCGTGTTTCGGCATCTGCATCCTCGAACCATGTAGCTGCTTCGTGTTTCGGCACATGCATCCTTGGACTGTGTAGCAGCTCCGTGTTTCAGCATGTTCATCCTCGGATTTGTGTAGCAGCTTTCGTGTTTCAGCATCAGTTCAACAACGCCTTTAGATAGTTCTGTGTTTCAGCATCGGCCTTGAATACTATTCTGCAAATATGGACACTTATGCACTTCTAATCAATGGTTAGGTCGAAAAGTAATGTAAAGTATTATGCAAAACAAATTAAACGTGTAGTAATGAGAAAGGACGTTGTGTACCTTGGAATGATCAGGTGGAATGATAGTATAAGTCTAAATACAGGTGATGAAGGGTATAACAATGGAAAAAAGTATGGGCAAAAAGGGTACAATATGTGGTCCTAACAATATTGATCTTAGAAACTTGTGGTATTGATAAGTCTAAACAAGTGGACCAAATTATTCTAATAATCTTGGCTAAGCTAGGACCATAATATGATGTCTATGTTTCTACTTTCCATTTAGGCATGTATCTCATGGGAACAAATTGGAAGATTCCTACCATGGATCAATTCGTTGATTCTCTCACACATGAGCAGGAAAAACTCATTCATATGGGCCTAATAAAGGATCCTAAATCACATTCACTCACCATGCATGATGGTAAAGGATCATCCAAACATAAAGGAAAGGGGAAATCACAACATCCAGAGCCAAAGAAGGAGGGATATTCCAAACCCTTCAACGATTCTTTAGGTTCCAAAGACTCTTTAGATTCCATGAAGAAGAAGAAGGGAAATAAGTGCACTTACTGCAATAAACCAAATCACGAATAATCCACATGCATGAAGAAACATTTAAATCTTATGGCACATGCACTTCAAAAGAATAACCTTGAAAATTTCATTCCAGAGGGAGTCAAGAAGCAGAAGGAAGAAGATCCCGCTCCTAAGAAAGGTAATCATCATGCTCATGTTCCAATTAATTCCTCATATGATTCATGGATTATAGATTCTGGTGCATCCCATCATATGTCAACGAAAGAGGAAGTTTTCTCTTCCTTGAGTACATGCTCAAGACCCCCTATTCTCATTGGGGATGATACTCTAGTAGCAGTAGAAGGAGAGATGAGAGTGGAACTCCATAATGACAATTTTGAGAATGTTTTACATGTTCCAAATATTTCTATGAATCCTCTCTCAGTTTATCAGATCACTCAGAAAGGTAAAAGGGTTGAATTTACATCAGATTCAGTTTCTGTACTTGACATGCATGAAAATTCCATCATTGCAATTGGTGAGGTGGATCACAAGTCAAGGTTGTATAAATTCACTAAGTTTTCTGACGATGACTCCTATTTTCTACTTAGACATAAGGAGAGTACTTTGCATGCACCTCTAGTGCAACATGCATATACTCTTGTGCTTCCATCAATTTCAAACATCAAAGATGATTCCATACACTTAGATTCTATACATGGAAATAAGCAGGTAGTACAGCCACATAAGAAGCCAGTGCTGAAGCTTCAAAATATGCCCAAGAAGGCATAGTTCACACTTCATGCAACATGTATCCTTGTAGGGAATCCATAGGATTCGAGGAGGGCTCGATATCAACATGAGGATCCTTCTCATGTACTTTCAGCTTTAGAACCTGTGATGCCCATGCATTGCTATATGGTTCAATCTACTGATCCGTAGACCTAGAATAAGGTTGTGGTAAATCCATTATGGAAAGTAGCCATGCAAAATGAGTATGAATCACTCCTATAGAATCATACTTGGGATCTAGTTCCACTTCCACCAAAAAGGAATATTTTCAGGTGTAGGTGGGTCCACAGGATCAAGAGGTACAAGGCTCGACAGGTTGCTAAAGGACTTCATCAGATCCATAAATATTTCTACATATCCATGAAGACTTTCAATGAGCATAAGTTTCAGAATTTGCAGGATCGTCTTGGAGTGAAGAACACAGTTTCCTAGCAACTACCTTTTCTTCTTTTGATGCGTTGTCTTTTGAGGGGGTGTTTTGTTCCCATGTGGTTTTCCCTCTTTCCTCATTTTTATTCATTGTTCATTAGTTGCAATGTACATGAGTACATAATATGGCCTAGTAGTCAGGACTCATTTTTACTCCATAGTGATGTTCAGAGGGGGTTTTGGAGAAATTTCTATTTTTGGCACACTAGTTCAGTGGGAGTTAACTGATTAGTTCTATTTTAGACTTTCTATTTTAGATCATCACTATTATGCTATTATACATGCATGCATTCTGCCATTATGGAATGTTATGTCCTATATATGAGTGTATTCCACTCATTCATTGTATCACATTGATCATCATTATTGTATCAATCATCAACTCATTGGATTAGTGTGAATATATTTTCTCATTCTTCCATATTGAATCTCTCTTCCTTTCTTGATAAGATTTGTTTTTACTTGCTTTAGCTATATCTCCTATGCAGGTTTCGATGAAACATTGACAAGGGGGAGATTGTTGGACAATTGGTTTGGACAGTTGGTTGTCATCGATGTCAACCCTTGGAGTATTTGAGATACCCCAGAGTTGTGATCGATATCTATGGTAAGTTAGTTGTCATTGATGTCAACAAGAATGGTTGATGTCAACAAATGTGATAGGTGCATTTGATGAAGTCTACACAAGGCCCCGAAGGTGTGGTTATGGAACCTGAAGTTGATCAAGAAATAAGGACATGAAGGACAGTGTAATTGCAGGTAACACACTAATAGATAGATAGTCCTCATCGTGCCATTTCCAACGATAGGTGGTACGCCACGTGTTTCCTCATGGTTAGGGAGAGATTCTCTCATGAATTTGGAATCCCCAAAGAATGGTTAAGAAACCCCTAATTGGTTACAAGTCATTAATGAAAGGGTAAAGTGGTTGTAACAAGAAAGTTAAAGAATCCCTAAGATTAAGGAGAGAGGTTACTTATAAAAATTATAAATACACCTCAAGGAGTCTTTCATAAGTACATTTACTCATACATTCTATTGTGTATCTCTAAGTTAGCAAGTGATCTTTTGGCAAGTTTGCAATGGTGAAATATGAGGCAATGAAAGAGTGAGAATTGTGAGAGTTTCAGGATTACATAGGAGATATTCAATTTTTGAGGAAACCCTAGTTTGCCTGATCCATGCGGTTCAGACTACTAGTGTCTCACGAGGCATCCCTGCATGTTGTCTAGGGATCGTCACGCGAGGCTCCACTAGATAATAGTCTTAGTCCCACGAGGACAAGACAGAAGAGGGAAAAGATGCTAGTGCCAAATTGTTGATGACCGAGGTAAAGCTATAGGTCTGTGCATCAGGATCAGAGGCACCAAGTCACTTACAGATGAAAATGTATGTTATTCTATGTGTTATGAGGTTGTATCTTGGTGATATTGTGAAACATCCTTGAGGCATGTCTTTGTGAGTTTTGGTATATGCCTTGAGGCACATCTTGGATGTATCTAGGTACATGTTGGTTGAGGTATATCTTTTGAGGTACATTGTTGGTGCATATCTTGGATATATTGGCACATGGTTTATGGTAATTGGTTGAGGCATATCATGAGTAATATAGAACATGAGGTACATGGTCTATGGATGATTGGAATGTTGTTTGAGGTATATGGATGATGACATGGTGCATTGTTAGAGGCCCTTGTTGGTGATTGTGGTACATGCTTGGTACACATTTGGCACATGGTTTGAAATAGATTCTTGGCACATGGTGTATTTTATGTGAGAGGCACATCATTGATGTTGGTACATGTTAAGACACATCTTAGATGTTATGCTATGTGAGACACATCTTTTGGTATTTGGTTGAGATACATCATTGATGGTATGGTACAGGTTTTGGTGCATGGTTGATGCACTTGCTATGGTACAGGTTGTGGTACACGGTTGATGCTTGGTATGGTACATGTTGATGCATGGTATGGTACATAGTCGATGCATGGTACATGTTTGGTAGATGGTTGAGACACACATATTGTGATGGTATGTTGGTGATATTGGTACATGTTTGGTAGAGGCATGTTTTGGTGATGTTTGAACATCTGGTTGAGAGGTTTTCTTGGTGATCATGGATATGTTCTAGTTGATGTTGTGTATCATTGACAATGACAAGTTCGACAAGTTGATGAGACAATGACTGGTTGAAAATGACAGGTTGACAATGATAGGTTGATGTGACAGGTTGAAAATGATAGGTTGATGTGACAATGTTGGTGACAGGTTGATTACAGGTTGATATATCAGTGACAATGATTGTGATAGTGATAATTTGGTCTACATTTATATTTCAAGGAGGTATGTTAGGGTAAGGAAAGGGGGTTGTAGCCTCCTTCTGATTGTTGCCCAAGAACACAGGGAGTTGGAGCTTCCTTCAGGTTGGATCCTATAAACTAGGGGGTTGGAGCCTCCTTCTAGTTCCAGTTGGAGAATTCAGGGAGTTGTAGCTTCCTTAAGGTTGGAGACTATAAATAGGGGGTTGGAGCCTCCTTCTAGTTGTAGCTGGAGAATTCAAGGAGTTGTAGCTTCCTTCAGGATGGAGCCTATTAATAAGGGGTTGTAGCATCCTTCTAGCTATAGTTGAAGAATTGGGAATTTGGTGCTTCCAAAGAATGTATTCTCGACAATATATAAGAAAGCACTATGTGGTTTTCTCCCATTTGGGTTTCCATGTAAATTATGGTGTACTATATATTTGATGTGATGCTGCTTATGATTATATGCTCATGATATATTGAATGCAATCACAATGATATACTACTGATACATTGATGATATATTTTTAATAAAGTTGAAGTTTATATATTGTGATTAAAATTGGTATAATTGCTCAATATAGGATACATCGCTACAAAAAACCTCCGAAGACTGTAGCCAAGAAATATTTGAAGAGAAATAACAAAATAACAAAATAACAATGGATTTAATCTTGGAAGGATTACCTGATTCAGTAAAAGACAAAGTAGGAAAATGTTCATCATCCAAAGAACTTTGGGAAAATCTACAAAGTATCTATTCAAATAAATCTCATCATATCACTGGGCCAGAGCATATTGATAAGAAAAAAGAAGATGTAAAATTCGAACGAGAGGAAAGATGCCCATCATGTTAGACAGATTCATAAGAAGAAGATTGTGAAGAAGTCATAGTAGATCTTGAAGAAGAGCTAATATGTTCTTTGGATGAACTAAATAAAGAAAGAGAAGAAAAAAATTGACTCAAGAAATAATTGATCAATATAAAGGAAGGTGTTCAAAGTTCTAAAGAAGTACAAGTAGAAGAAGCCAGAAGGATTGAAGAAACAAAAAAATATCAGTTGGACGAAAAGTAATGTCTAGAAGTTGAAATTGCTTCACTAAAAAGGAAGCAGATCAGAAATAAGAACTCAAGGAAACTAAGCTTGAAGAATAATTCAATCAACGAGAAAGAAGATTTGAAGAAGAAATCATCTCCTTGAAAATTCAACTTGAGGAAGCAAAGAGAACAAAAGAAGTAATGAAGATCCAAATGATGAAGAAGGAAGAATATTATGAGAAGCTTGAAGATGAAGTCATCTTATTGAGGGTTGAATTTGACAAGCTTAACAAGAAATTGAATAAATCTTCAGTACTAGCCAAAATAGGATTTGGATACATCGGTGAGGCCTCATGCAAGGAAAATGAAAATTAGAGCAAGAGAATTGAAGAGAAGCACTCTAGGTTGCCAGAAAGGAAGAAAGAAGAAAAGAGTAAGAGTTATGCATAAGTACTCAAAGGAAGGAATCATGGTCAACAAGAATCAAAGAAAATTGATAAAGATACACTTTCAAGAAGATTTTCCACATTGAAGAAGCAATGAAGCTTCAATAATAATAAAGTAATAAACAAAACAAAAGACCGTGATCAACCAAGGCATGAATTCAGAATGACTACACTGCAAAGAATATAATTCACTCACATGTATCAAACTTTGTTTTATGGTTATTGTTTTAATTGTACTAACTTTGGACATAAAGTTGTAGATTTCAAAGCATATGGAAGCAATGTTTAAGCAATAGATGCTTATGTGGCTATTGACGATTAAAATCGCAATGAGGTTTTGCCTGCAAAGTATTTCTAAAGCCTATTATTATAAGCTAACAATATAAATAATGCTAGTAGGTGGGACCCCCTTGTAGATTGGGAGATAATATTTGGCTCTTATTTGATGTTTGTGCCACTGTTCGACACTGCTTACATGGTTGATGAGATCTTGTTTTTATTGGTGATGGATTGGGCTTATTATGTGTTGGTTCGAATTGCGACGATTGAATGATGGATAAGGCATGTTACGTGTTGTTTCTCCTGCTCTAGGCTCTATTTCCATGTTACGATGGCCTATGTTATCCATTGTTATCATTGTTGTATTTTCATGGATTCCTTACTGTGACGCCTGCACAATAAACATGTTAGCAACAACACATAAGAGAAATTGAAAATAAATAAAAGAAACCTAAGCAAAATACAAAAGGAAGAGATTGAATTATGCTCTTATGCTACATGCATTGAAATTTAAATAGTCATTGTTAATCATAGCAATAAGGTGATAGTTATGCGATTTTTTGAATTATATGGAACATGGTCGATATGTGTTATGGCATAATTTGGCAATGTATGAATATGATATGGGTCACGCTATTGGAAATTAGTGGGTGATGGCTTCGATACAGGGTTTAATTGTATGAGTTAATGGAAGCTGGCTGGTGTGTACTAAGGAATTGATTGACTGGGGGTGGAGGTGACGTGCATTTACTGCACGTCACCCTTACTCTTTCCACTGGCCGCCACCCTAGTCGGGTTATTGTTCAACTGTGTTTGCTGTGCATAGGCTCCGATTTTCGAGTAGAGGGAGAACCATTCGACCAATTCGTGTTTTAAGGAGCTCTTGGTTACAGGTATGTCTTTTTGGCCATCAATGAATTTTCTCTGGTTATGAAATAGATAGTGGCTTGGTATGTATGGGTTTGTTCTTTCCTCGAGTCGGGTAACTGTGTAAATTGGTGATATTTTTCTGGAATGAATCGTTGGTGGTTTTCATTGCAATAAGGTTTGAAGTCACAAATTTATTGGTCATTCTGAGTATTGGCAGCCATAAAGGCTCTCTTTCATCCTTGATGGTTTTAGTCGAAGGGTTTCATTTGGTTTAGAGTGGCTGGTTGTCTCCACGCCTTCGTATTCCATACCCAGTATTTTCTGTTATGGGGTTTTGAATGCATTGTCTCACTGCGCTTTGCTTCACTTGGGTATGAGTTTTTTCATGTTACTAATGTTGTGCAGAGGGTTGTGATGGATATTTGCCAAAGGGCTTACTTAAAGTGACTGTTATTTCTTGGCCCTGTCCTATCTCAACATTCTCGGGTTGGATGGGAGACCCAGGAGGGTTATACCCTGTGTGTTCTAAGTCTTGTTACAAGGTCAAACTGGAGCCTTGCTCCTCTATTCATAGTCTCCTCTATCACGGGGATTGTCACCTTGTCTACGAAGACATTTGTGGTATAGCCTGTGCGTGCACCATTGGTCTCGGTGATCCATGTGGATATTGGTGGCCACCCACCTATTCCACTTGGACCCCCACCATTGCTTCTTTCAGTTTTTCAGTTTCCGCACAGTTTACTATTTTTAGAAGTTTTTCGGGTCCTGAACTTTCGGAGCCGTTTTGAGGCTTTAAACGACATTTTTTTGGGAAAATGGGGAGCAACATGGATATTAGATCATGTTGCTCATCCAAAAGTTGTAGTCCTCGGATAGATCTATATAATGAGGTATGGAACGCATCAAACGAAGATTGTATGCCAAAGTTACGTCCCCGAGAAGTTGATGTACCAACTTACCTAAACGGGGCCCATAGTCTTGGCATTTCATCTCCTAGGGTTAGGTCTTTGGATGTTTAGGGTTTTCCATTGTTTCTCAATAATAATAGGCTTTCAAGCCTCATTGTAAGACAATTCAGAGGCCAGTAGCCACCACATCTCTTCTTAGAGATAAGCTACCAGCGCCCTAGCTAGTTTATTTCCATTCTATCTGTAAGCATATTTCAGTCATTTTTTATTAATTAAATGAAGTCTTATTTCCGTTGCATCTCTACGTTTATGTGTATTTTTGTATTTCATTGTGTTCCTACATAAATCCGGATCAGTGGTATTAGAGCGGTCTGCTCATTCTTGATCCTTCTTTGCATGTCCCCAATAAGGTTGGGGTACAAGGAGTTGGGGCTCGATCTGGTTGAACCTTTGCAAGATCAACCTCACAAACCCCGACGACTGCTCATGGGGGAAGAAAAGAAAGATGAGGGAGCAGGAGATATTATCAAAATGTTGCTCGAGGAGGCCCTCGAGAAACAAAGGAATGCAATGATGGACAACTTTTTCCAGATTATTCAACCGATTCCCACTGGCGGTGCATCGACATCCAACAACCACTCTGGAGGCGCCACTCCTTTTAAGGTACAAGTAAACTTTGACATTCCCATATTTGAGGGCCAAATAGATGCAGATGCCATATATAGATGGTTGAATCTGTTAGAAGGATATTTCTCGGTTCATGACTTTTTCGACTGAGAAAAGATTGTTTTCGCACTCCTCAAAGCCCCCCCCCCTGTCAAGGAATGGTGGGAAACCTACTCGGAGCAACAGGGCGAGGGAGAACCCTCTTTGTTCTCAGCCACACCCACTTGGAATTCTTTCCAAGACACCATCAAGGAACAATATTATCCTGTGGGGAGCTATGAGGACAAATATATACAATGGACTACATTGCGGAAACAAAGAGACCAAGATGTGCATGAGATGACGAATCTGTTTCATACCCTACACACAAAGTTGGGTATCAAAGATTCAGAGAAACATTTGGTGTTAAAGTACCACAATTTTCCGCACAGATACATTCAGGAGGAAATGGAGTTCCTAGACATCTCCTCGCTTGGTGTGGCATACTGATATGTTTCCAAGATTGAGCAAAAGTTTAAACAGAAGAAGCGAGACTTTGGGTCTGCAAATCAAAAGCAAGGGAAAGGTACCCCCAAACTGCAAAACAAAGGACCAGGCCAAGGCGGGGAAACCCAGGACAACCCGCCAAAGCCACAAGCAAAGAATAACACCATGAAGCCAAAAAAGGACACTGGGAAGTGGTGTGAGTTCCATAAGAGCTCCACTCACAACACAAGTGAGTGTCAGGCCAAGAAGTCACTCGTAGCTGAGTTGAAGGCTTCTGAATCGGATGCATGCTCCAACTCTGAATTAGAACCTAACAAGGGGAATGACAGGGGGAAGTGGATTATCACTATAGAGCCCAACGCCACCATTTCCACCATGAAGATCCAAAAGGAGGAACCAGAAGATCCAGAGGAGGCAGAGCATCTCTTCCATTCCAAGATGTGGGTAAAGGGTTCCCCGTTGCAGTTCATTGTCGACAAAGGGAGCCAGAAGAACCTCATCTCAGTAGAGGTAGTGAAGTGGCTGGTCTTTCCGACCACAACACACCCACAACCATACACCATCGGGTGGTTGCACCAAGGACGTGACCTCCACGTCAGTCAACAGTGTCACCTCCCCTACAACATCAAGCCCTTCATGGATGAGTTATTATGTGACATTGCTCCTCTTGATGTTTCTGATGTATTATTAGGCAAACCATACTTGTGGAAGAGACATGATGTGTAAGAGTCCAGGCCTCGTGCTGTTATTATCACTTTGGGAAATAAGCTGTATAGGATACCGAAGATAGCACCGCCTACCACAATCTCTTTGGTTACTGCAAAACAATGCAGTAAGCTCATTTCCAAAACCAAGAAATTTGTTTTCTTGATGATCCACCCTCAGGAAAAGAGGAAGACTGTGGCCATGAACTCCAGACAAGGCCTTGCTACATGAAAACAACAAATGGATAAGGTTGTGGAGGAGTACGAGGACATCTTCACCTTCCCCGTAGGGGTGCCTCTACACTGCCAGGTCAAGCACCCCATAGATCTGACCCTAGGTGCGCCATTTCCCAATGGAACCATATATAGATGCTTTGTTATGGAGAATGATGAAATCAAGAGGCAGATTCAAGAGCTGTTGTAGAAAGGTCACATCCAACTGAGTTCATTGCCCTGTGGGAGCCCGATCGTGTTGGTGCAGAAGAAGGATGGGACTTGGAGACTCTGCATTGACTATCGGGCACTGAACAAGATCACTGTCCAGAATAGGTACCCAATCCCACAGATTGATGACCTTCTAGACCAACTCAAGGGGGTGAAATATTTCAGCAAGATCGACTTGAAGTCTGGGTATCATCAGGTACCAATCGAACCCTCTGATGTGTGGAAGACTGCATTCAAATCCAAGGAGGGCCTTTTCGAATGGTTGGTCATGCCTTTAGGGTTGACGAATGCCCATGCAACCTTCATGAGGCTAATGGATGACATCCTGTGACCATTCACCAACTCATTTGTAGTGGTGTACTTGGATGACATTCTGATCTTCAGCCAGACTTGGGAAGAGCACCTCCACCACATCCTACAAGTCCTCCAAACACTGCGACAACACAAGTTGTGTGCCAATTTGGAAAAATACACTTTTGGCATGACCCAGGTTCAGTATCTGGGATACATTATTGATGAGCGGGGGGTGCATGTGGATCCAACAAAGATCCAAGTCATTCGGGATTGGCCAGCCCCAACCACCCTAACAGAGCTCCACATCTTTTTAGGTCTTGCCAATTTCTACCAGAGCATATTTGTGTTAGGATTATCTCATATCACTTGGCCCTTGAGTCAAGTCACCAAGGGAGGAGCTAAAGAAAAATTCTTTTGGTCTGAATCTCAATAGAAGGCATTTGGGGAGTTGAAGCATCGCGTCTGCTTTGCACCAGTACTCACATTACCAGACTTGCAACAACCCTTTGAGATCAAGACAGATGCCTCTGACTATGCTATTGGGTAGTCCTTACTCAACATGGGCATCCAGTGGCATATCACAGTGAGACACTTTCTGACACAGTCCAGAAGTATCCCACTTATGAAAAAGAAATGTATTCCATTATGCAGGCTTGTCGGCAATGGGAGCATTACATTTTGGGAAAGAAAATGGTCATCCACACAAACGACTGACCCCTGCAGTTCATACAGACACAAGGGAAGTTGCAGAATGATCGCCATCAGAAGTGGTCCACATACCTGCAACAGTTTCATTTGAACATTAAGTACAAAAAAAGCAGCACCAATAATGTTGCAGACTGCCTCAGTTGACCACCCATCGTGGCGCTAACCACTGTGTTCAACTCTTGTGGGCACGAGACTTCCGATTGATCGCTTCTCTACACAAGTGATCCAGAATTCAGCCACACATACAATACACTCTTGTAGGGTAAGAAAGTCCCCAATTTTCACCTCCAGGATGCCCTGCTTTGTCACCTGGGACACCTTTGTGTTCCTTCAAGTGAGCATGCCAAGATGATTTGGGAGGTGCACTACAGTCGGGTTGCTGGGCATTTCGGGGTCGAGAAAACCGTGGCAGTATTGTAAAAGTATTTCTATTGGCTGAACCTTTGACAAGATGTCAGGAAGTACATCAAGTCCTGCACTGCTTGCGCCATTTCCAAACCAACCATCAAGAAGCAAGGCCTCTATACTCTGCTTCCTACCCCCAGTCGACCTTGGGAATCCATCTCTATGGATTACATGTCAGGCCTTCCTTCTACTAAGCATGGCAATGACTATTTTTTTGTGGTCGTCGACCGATTCTCGAAGATGTCCATTATGATGGCCTGCAAGAAGAATATCACAGCAGAAGCCACTGCTAAACTCTTCTTTGAATGAGTGTGGGTACACTTTGGGATCCCACAGTCTATCATATCGGATTGAGATAGTAGGTTCCTCAGTACATTTTTGTCCAGCCTCTGATCAATGCTGGACACCAAGCTCACCAAGTCCACAGCTTTCCATCCGCAAACTGATGGCCAGACAGAGGTCGTCAACTGGATGATCATACACATTCTACGCATGTACAATTCAAAGAATCCACACACATGGGATGAGAGCCTCCCCTATGTACAAAATAGCTACAACCGGGCTCTCCATAGCTCAACTAGCCACAACCCCTTTCAAGTGGGCTTGGGATTCCAACCACTATGTCCCATTGACATAGCCATGCCATTTGTGGCTACACAGGAAGATTCAGCTCATGTCCAGTCTGAGGCTGACAAGGAAAATAGATTCATTGAGCACATTCAACACATCCGCCAATAGGTTCATGACATCTTGGATAGAGCCAATGCTAAGTACAAGCAACGACATGATCAACATCAGGTGCCACACAACTTCCAGGTGGGCGACAAAGTGTGGCTGCATTTGCAAAAGGAGCGCCTCACTGGACCCCACCGCAAGCTTCGTCTACTCCGATATGGGTCGTAAACCCTCACTAAGGATATAGGGGAAAGTGAATTTGAGCTTAGCCTTCCACCATTCCTTGGTCTGCACCTAGTGTTCAATGTGGACCGCCTTTGGCCCTACTTTCCACCTCTACTAGACACATCCGACATGGCAGAACAACTCACACCAACAGAGTTAAATCTAGACTGCATGGAACAAGCCAGAACTGATCATATCATGGATACATAGATCAAGCACACTCGAAAACAAAGGATACTGCTATATCGAGTTATCAAAGCAGGCCAACTCCTTCACCAAGGCAAGTGGCTCACCAGGGACCAAGTTCAACTGAAGTTTCCTCATCTCATGGAGGAACTCAACGCAATGGGGACCATTGCTTCCTAAGGGGGGAGGAATGATCCAGGTGGATATTGGTTGCCACCCACCTATTCTAGTTGGACCCCCACCATTTCTTCTTTCAGTTTTTCAGTTTCTGCACAATTTACTATTTTTAGCAGTTTTTCGGGTCCTGAACTTCCGGAGCTGTTTTGAGGCCTTAAACGACGTTTTTTGGGAAAACGAGGAGCAACATGGATTGTAGATCATGTTTCTCACCCAACAGTTGTATTCCTCGAATAGATCTTTCTAACGAGGTATGGAACACATCAAATGGAGATTGTATGCCAAAGTTACGTCCCCGGGAAGTTGATGTACCAACTTACCCAAACGGGGTCCATAGTCTTGGCGTTTCATCTCCTAGGGTTAGGTCTTTGGATATTTAGGGTTTTCCATTGTTTCACAATAATAATAGTCCTTCGAGCCTCATTGTAAGACAGTTCAGAGGCTAGTAGCCACCACACCTCTTCTCAGAGATAAGCTACCAACGCCCTAGCTAGTTTATTTCCATTCTATCTGTAAGCATATTTTGGTCATTTGTTATTAATGAAACAAAGTCTTATTTCCACTGCATCTCTGCATTTATGTGTATTTATGTATTTCATTGTGTTCCTACATAAATCCGGATCACTCAGAGGGTCTCACCTGATGTCGAGAGTCGACTCCATGTCTCCCTGTGTTGGTCCACAGGGCTAATCCTTGATTACTCAAAGCTTAGTTTTGATCAAGGAAACCCATTATTTCATGTTGGATACACTGTCGATGGTTATGAGTTGGTGATGCATTGTTAATAATCTTCTATTGTCGACTCGTCTCTATTGATTATCCTGACAATGGTTTTGGTTGTAGTCACTACAATTGGTTATTATGACAGTCCAATTGATAAGCTCAACATTGAAATTGGTTGATTGAATATTGGGGTTGATACACAATCACTGTCTTTTACATTGGGTTTATTGAAATGTTAACTAAGCATTTGATTAATGCATAGTGATGCTTCATGCATGATGCGTGGGTATGTGTGGCATTCCTACAACATGAGTTAATGATTACTGTGACTGTATGTTTTTAATTTCTAAATGGATTATTGCAATCGTGATGATTATGGCATTTTCATCCACTGTATATGTTATGATTATTTGATTGCGCCATTAGAGAGGGTCACGAGCTTTTAAATATGGTTTTATTTCATTTTGATCGATTTGTGTTGTGAAATTGGGCCTGCTATTGCTGCCTCATTATGTTGGATCGATAGCCCAACACCGTGGATGTTTAGTTTTAGAGTGATTGAACTTGTACAGTCGTAGAAATGCTCTTGCGTTTTTGTCGGATGTTTGACATCTGTGTATTCCACAACATAATATGTGTTGAATGGTGATGACTTTCTATGAGTTTAAATGGCAAGTCAGGATCCTTACATTTAGGATGGTTGTATTTGGCTGTCCATTATGTGTATTGATGAATATCATGTTTCATAGCAGAAACATGCACAAGGTCCGTGACAATATACGTCATTGCAATTTAATTATTAATTGAATTAAACTACAAAATCAAGCAGGACCTTTGAGTTTGTATTTGATGATTGAAATAATTCGTGGGCAATGGTTGATTTTGATGCTGAACATAGTGGTTTACTGTTTATTCATTTGGTAAGTGTTTTAAAATATTAAATGGATAAGTGAGATGAACATAGCTCCCCTACAGGCTGTTGTGGAATGCATACTATCTTGTTTTGATGACACTGTGTTAAATATTTGATTACAAACAGGGAGCAAGTTAATGCACATGATTGCTTGACCTGTACACAGTAATTGTTTTGGGGTCTCAATGGTCATTTGGTTGGTGTATTTCCTTTGACAGAATGGTTTTATGGATCACTTAATTAATTTTATGAACAATAATCACTCTCTTTCCCTACCATTATTTCCCTTTCCGCTAATTACAACCCCCTCGCCTTCCTACATTCATTTTTCACTCCTCGTTCTAAAATTTAATTACAGTCAAGAAGAATTATGTATTGAAGCAGTTTAGAGTCGCATTTTCTTGGTTGGATTACAATGATGTTTTCTTTGGTTTGCATTACAGTTGATTGTTTGTGGTCTTTGAGCAGTAACCATGTTTCTTTTCTCCCTCATTTTATCATTTTTTTGCTAAATACAATCCCCTCGCATATCCTAGGACCTTTTGTTCACCCTCTGCTCATTGACAATAGTTAAACAATTTATATGGATTGGATTGCATGAGCCTGAGATATTGCTAAGCCAAAATCTATTTCATATTTTGAAAGAGTTATCATGTATGATTGTTAAAAGGACTATTTGCTAATCAATCATGCATGAAGGAATGAGATTTTTCAGCCGAGGTAGCCATGGCAGAGGCAACCAAGGGAGAGGTAATTGGAACAGAGGCCCAAGAAGGCCAAGGTTCTCCATACACTTTGATGCTGACTCCCAAGAGTTAGGCAAGTTGTTTTAGGTCGGATTTTTCAATTGTATTGGGCAAGGAGTAGTCCAACATAGGCCTAAAAGGTCTCCCTTCCAAGCTCCACAATCCCCTGGTATTCCTGTGCTCCCTCATGTCTCATTGCAACCCGAGGTTCTTGAAAATGATGGATGGCAAGAGATTGTCCACCCGAAAGTCTCCCAACATCGTGGCTGACCCAATTTGTCCTTACCTTCTCCCACACCTGTTAACCAGATTTCCCAAGCTACATCTATCCACTCACCAGTTCAGTCCTCTCATGCTAGAAAAAGGTTGAAAATCGAGGCCCACCATGCCCTTGACAAAGGAAAATCCACTGCTGCCCCTTCCTCACCCTCCAACGGTTCTGATAAATTTGTGTCTTCCCGGATGCATTTGAGGGATGATTGTTCTCATGTGATTAGCGAGATTAGTCCTAAAGGCTCAGTGCAACCAAAGGAAAATTCAGAAAAATCGAAGGGTGATAGCATAAATCAAGGAAAGATTGCATCTCAGAGTGGGAAATATGGTTTTTGAGTTTTATGTTATTTATTGTTGATGACAGTTGACTTCAGAAGTTTTGGACAACATGTTTTCTTTGGATATATGAGTAATATATTTTTTGAAAATAATTTCAAATATCAATGAGCTAAATTGTCAAGTGTTAATGTGATGATGGGAGTCACAAGGGGGGGTGTTTTTCTTAATTAACTAGTTATGTTATGATTGTTGAGAATGCTAAAGGGAGTCACAAGGGGTCCCACCTACTAGTTATTATTTATTTATAACCCTTATTATGATTATTACTTTTCCCCCTAACTAAAAAGTTGGTTGAGTCTTTAGTTGACTTAACTAATGAGGTAGTTCAACTACTTCAACCAATTCTAATTTGCTTAAAGGAAAAATGAAAGGGAGGAACAAGAGGAGGATAGAAGGAGAAGCATACTGCGGTTTTCTCTTTGAGTTTAAGTTGAGATAGTTCAGTTTTCATTCATTCTTTAATTTATCACAAGCCTAATTATTTTTTATGATAGCAGGGTCTTATGGTAGACAACAAGATTCAGGGCTGAATTACATCATTCAGACACTTGTTTTTTCAGAGGTGTTGATCTATCTTTGATAGTCTATGTAGACTTGTCTGTTTGTGAATTAGTTTTCATGACTGGCAAAGAATATTGTGCAGAGTCGAGTGGGCAACAATCTGTGGCAAGATGATCCAGATTTTAGAGTTTATTTTTTGATTTTCTGTCAGAGGTCCTTTTGTATGTTCCATTGGGGATGTCTGAGTTTGACTTTGGTCCGGAATTTCTGCATGAAATTTTGTAAAAGGAATGACTCTTTGGTGAATTGGAATGAAATAAAGGATTGCTTTATGTCTCATCTGTCTTGATTATCATCTTGGTGTCTTTACTTCTGTCTCTACATTTATTTCAGCAACTATTATATTCCAAAAATCATATTTAAATGAATTTTTCAGCAAGCTTTTAATTGTGAAAAAGACTAACCTAAGCACTTGTAATCAATACTTGCAAGTTAGGATTTTATTTTTGATGGCTATAAACATAGGGTGATATTCCCATCTATTTTGCTTTAGCCAAGTAGAATCTGAAAATGCTTGAGTAAGATCATTTCATATCTTTTCCTCAACATTTATTTGGCGACCATACTGGGGAGATCTTCAATATCTCTTTGGTTAGATTTTATACCCGATTTTCATCTGATATCGATTCTTTGACTGTTTTATTTCTTAATGACTGTGCCTATTGCAAGGCAGCCCAATATTGAGCGCAATCTTCAAGATCTGACCAACATTGCTTTGAATTTGTTTAACACCATTTTAGACACTGCCAATACCCGTGTTGAGCTTAATCATTCTTGGGCAACAATTGAACGAGATATTAGTGCACAAGAACATTGGGAAGCTAGACATAAACAACCTAGAAATCAACAATAGCCTTCTTGTTTCTTCAGTTTTGGCCTTTCTTTCATGTCCTTTGACTCTCGTGCTTCTAGAAGAAGAAGAGGATTATCACCAAAAATCAATCCTATTGCTGAAATAGGAAGAAGGAACGTTGTGTTATCTACACAACAAAGTTCTCTAAGGAGAACTTTGTCTGATCCATATAGTTCATCTTTTTTTCCCTCATCTATCATCTACAAGATGACATATAGTGGTGGCTCTGGTGGCACTGGAAGTGCTTCCTCCTCTTAGGCTTCATCTTCACCAGTGATTGGTAGCTTATATAGCCACCATATCCCTATTCAATCTACCACAAATCCTACCAAAGTCATTAAAAAGTATGGTTTTTTTTTTCAGTTTGAAGAAGATGCCACAACCACACCATGGCATTTGTCCTCTCCTCTTAACTTATCACCTGCTACTCGTCCACTTCCTAAGTTCAAGGAGCATCTTCCTAATTTCTCAGTAAATAACACTGTCACTACAAATGAACACCTGGTGGCATTTTCTAATGCTTGTCATAACATAGGAGCCAATGACAATGATACTTGTATGCACTTATTCATCAATTCCTTGGAAGGAAAGGCTGTGGCCAATTTATTTGACCTTCCTCCTAATATTATGTCTACTTGGGAGGAGTTAATCTAGTGGTTCAGATCCATTTATGGGTAGTCTAAAATCCCAGCCGAGAAGTTGCGGGAATATAATAACGTCACCTATAAGGATGGTGAGACCATCAAGTCTTTCAACTTGTGTTTCACTAAGCTATACAATCAAAAACCTGAACACATTCAACCTCAGAACCAAGCCACCTTTATGGATTACTACAATGCATTACCTTCCCCCTACCATCATAGGCTTGAAGAAAAATCCATTGATAATCTCGGTTTCTCTTTGCATACTTGTTCAGAGTATGAAGAACAACTTGAAGAACATGTCTTCCCCAAGGAGAATCAGTTAGACAAACATACATGTCTTCCCTCTTACAACTAATCCAATATATGAAAAATCGTATGATAACATTCGAGCAAAGGGGGAATGCCTCACCTCTCACCCCTGGAGCCTCATCCTCGTCTGCACCCCCCTTTAGAAATCCGATTGAAAACAATTTTCATCCTAAAGCCATCTTGCCTCGAAGTTGGTGTAACTTCTGCGAGGAACACTAGGAGGAAGCCACATGTGAGGTAAGGAAAAGTGCCAGAGAGAAGATCTTTGGTAAAATACCATAAACTACCATCGATGTCCTAGATTTTGTAGAGCCAGAAGATGTCATGATCATCAACACTAGGAACAAAGCCTATGCTCCCAAGGGAAAAATTGATCCTCCCCACAATTCTTCTAACCTGAGCTCATCCTCACTCACTGCCATTATTCAGGTTCCTAAGGCCCCTGACAGTCAAGGAACAAACTCTCCTCCCCCCTCTTCCAAATACAATATCTTAAATCAATTAGCCAACATCAAGGCAGATGCAACCCTTTTGGACATGGTGGCCATCCATGAACACCAAATGCATCTGAAACAATTCATGGAAGGGAAAGTTTCCATTGTAGCCAACCTATCTAAATAGGTAAATGAAGAGGATTCATCTATAAATAAAGTAGGTGTACATAACTTTAGTTACCCTGTAAAAAATCCCCCTTGTTATATTTCTGTAACGATTATGGATAAGATTGCCCATTGTTGCCTCATTGATGGTGGTTCGGGCCCAAGTGTGATGTCGAAGATTATTATGGAAGATCTAGGCTTGTTTTGTACAAATGAAAATTCCAGAAGCATGCTCTCCTATAATAGTCTACAACAAATGACCATAGGAGAAATTAAGGATGTGACCTTAGTTTTATGCGCTCATCTTGAAATAAGGACAACCCTCAACATTCAGGTAATTGATATGTCTGTAAGAAATTACTCGATTATCTTGGGAAGAGATTGGAAAGCCTTAATAGGTGGATACCTCTCACTCGACGAGATGCATTTATCCATGCCTCGAAATGGTAAGAAAATTATAGTCCTTAGAGAGGGAAGGATTTCACCCTACATAGAGAGTGTTCCACAATCTAGTGTAAACTATATCGAAGAGGACCTAGGAGTGTATTCCATCTTTGCTAAGGAGGATAATATTCATTTGGAACAAATCAATTTAGATGATGATATGTGGCACATGCACTTTGATGGTTCACTCTAATGAAGGTAATGGGGCTGACATTATCTTGGTTTCCCTTGTAGGGAAAATTCATAATTTGTCTTACAGGTTGGAGTTTGCTTGCACAAACAATGTCACTGATTTTGAAGCTTTATTATTAGGCATTAAAAGCGCCCTTAATATTCGTTGTGGTCACGTTTCGGTTTTTGGAGATTCTGATATTGTTGTGAACCTGATACGTAAGATATGTTGTCCTAGAAACAATATGATCTAATGATACACCCAAACTGTTTAGGCTCTTATCTCAAACCTTTTATCTTTCAAAATCACTCATGTTAAGAGGAAGTTGAATTCAATGGCTGATCGGTTAGCTCTCTTTGCATCTTATCCTAATCAACAACCTTTGCCTCACATGCTTGATTGTTCTTGTCAAACTCTATATCGTTCACATATCCCGGACAATGTAGAATCTTGGTAGGTCTGCCATAACGATGAGAACATTTGTGCTTTCATTCAAGATGAGCCTCTTAAGCCCAAGGAAATGGCATCCATAGAAAACAACAAGATTCCTAAGGGATTGATTCCTCTTGAGAGTTCATTTTCATTGAGTGATGTAGGCAATAAAGAGAAACAGAGAGAAGAGGGGTCAAGAAGGAAGGTGGGTGTAACCATCTCCTAGAATATTGGGGCACTCAAATCTTCAAAGAATGCTAAAATAAGTACCCAATGTTATGATAAAGAAGAAACAAAGTTTGCCAAGCTACTTGGTGGATTTCAAAATGTTTTGCTTGGTCCTATGAGGATCTTTGTGGTTTTTATCCTGGTCTTACACAACATTCTATCCCCATCAAGGAAGGCATGAAAACAACTAGGCAAAAACAAGGGGCTATTAACTATGCATTTAAAACAACTTTTCAAAAGGAGTTGGAAATTTTCTTAAAGGTTGGGATTATTTTTCCAGTCTATCTTGAATGGGTTTCCAATTGGATACTCATTTCGAAGATCACTGATCGTAGTAGAAACTGCATTCATTTTCACACTTTAATTCACGCTATTATGAGAAATCCTTTTCCTCCTCTCAATATGGAAATGATTCTGCATCGGTTTGTAAGGTCACAGATGAGGCCCTTACTTGACGAAATTCTTGGTTACAATAAAATCAAGGAAAAATGGGCATATGTTCATAAAACCACTCCTATCGCAATTCGGGGTACCATGACTTATAAATGCCTATTTTATGGCTTACTTGATAAAAGTACCACTTTTAAAAGACCTATACACATAACTCTTGATGAATTGATCAACATCCACATCTACCTTGATGATCTAATCATATACATTAAAAGGCTGATAATTACCTCAAAGTTCCAAGTGTTATTTATGGGTCCTTTCAAAATTGCTTTTGTCATGGACACTAAATCTTACATTCTAAAGGATTTACAGGAGGAATTTTTTTCCTACAACACTAACGGTTCTCGCTTGAAACATTGCGAGGGACCAACTTGAAAAGTTCTAATGCTATTTGGATTTTCTGTATACTAGTAACCTAGCTCTGCTTTCTTTTTTGTGCTATTTTCTTTTCTACATTACAATAGTTTGACTTCTGCTATCTGTTTTAAGTTTTCCTACTGCTCTTACATTTCTGTCATTTTATTGTTGTTTTAATTATTGCAGTTTTGCTTCTCTCATGATTTTGTTTCCTACCATCTTCTAGTTAATTTGGTCAAAATAGGACGATTGGATCCGTTCTTCCACAATGACACTCTTGCAAAGCATTGTTAGTCAATAACAATCAAGCTTACACAATTGTTACAATGTTTCCCTTGAAGGCACACTTGAATTTGTTATCTGCTTTCACTACTGTATTATAAAGAATTGGTTGTCTCCCGCTTCTTCTTGCCATCTCTTCATCCATTTGAGATTTTAAAGATAAAAATCCATAATTTTTCTCCTTGAAGTAAAGAGTAGATTCTGGTTGAATGATTATGCATACTGTGGTAAAACCCCTCATACTTAACACTTTTCATAAGTTATTCCCAAATTCCCAGTCATTTTTCCATTAAATCCGCTCACTTCCCCCTGTTGCATAATATTCCTGGTTATATCTTCATGACCTGTTGTTCTTGGTCTGCAAAACAATGAGTTCTGAGTTCTAAATCTATTGAAAACAAATTTCCCTATGGATTCACCAGTTTGTTGACGATTAAAATCGCAATGAGGTTTTGCTCGCAAAGTATTGCTAAAGCCTATTATTATAAGATAACAATATAAATAATACTAGTAGGTGGGACCTTGTTGTAGATTGGTAGATAATATCTGGATCTTATTTGATGTTTGTGCCACTGTTTGACACTGCTTACATGGTTGATTAGATCTTGTTTTTATTGGCGATGCATTGGGCTTATTATGTGTTGGTTCGAATTGCGGCGATTGAATGATGGATAAGGCATGTTACGTGTTGTTTCTCCTGCTCTAGGATCTATTTCCATGTTACGATGGCCTATGTTATCCATTTCTATCATTGTTGTATGTTCATGGATTCCTTACTGTGACGCCTGCATAATAAAAATGTTAGCAACACCACATAAGAGAAATTAAAAAGAAATAAAAGAAACCTAAGCAAAATGAAAAAGGAAGAGATTGAATTATGCTCTTATGCTACATGCATTGAAATTTAAATAGTCATTGTTAATCCTAGCAATAATGTGATAGTTATGCGATTTGTTGAATTATATGGAACATGGTCTATATGTGTTATGGCATAAGTTGGAAATGTATGAATATGATATGGGTCACACTATTGGCAATTAGTGGGTGATGGTTTCGATACAGGGTTTAATTGAATGAGTTAATGGAAGTTGGTTGGCGTGTACTAAGGAATTAATTGACTGGGGGTGGAGGCGACGTGCATTTACTACACATCACCCTTACTCTTTCCACTGGCTGCCACCCTAGTCGGGTTATTGTTCAACTGTGTTTGTTGTGGTTAGGCTCCGATTTTCGAGCAAAGGGAGAACCGTTCAACCAATTCACATTTTAAGGAGCTCTTGGTTACACGTATGTCTTTTTGGCCATCCATGAATTTTCTCTGGTTATGAAATAGATAATGGCTCAGTATGTATGGGTTTGTTGGGCAATTGTGTAAATTGGTGATATTTTTCTGGAATGAATAGTTGGTGGCTTTCATTGCAATAAGGTTTGAAGTCACAGAGTTATTGGTCGTTCTAAGTATTGGTAGCCATAAAGGCTTTGTCATCCTTGATGGTTTTAGTCAAAGGGTTTCATTTGGTTTAGAGTGGTTGGCTGTCTCCATGCCTTCATATTCCATACCCAGTATTTTGCTATTATGGGGTTTTGAATGCATTGTGTCACTGTGCTTTTCTTCACTTGGGTATGAGTTCGTTCATGTTACTAATGTTGCGCAGTGGGTTGTGATGGCTGTTTTCCGAAGGGCTTGCTTAAAGTGACTGTTATTTCTCGGCCCTGTCCTATCTCAGTATTCTCAGGTTGGCTGGGAGACCCATGAGGGTTATACCCTACATGTTCTAAGTCTTGTTACAAGGTCAAACTAGAGCATTGCTCCTCTATTGATAGTCTCCTCTATCACATGGATTGTTAACCTGTCTGCGAAGACATTTGTGGTATAGCTTGTGCATGCACCATTGGTCTCAAAGGTTCTCCCCTGATGTCGGGAGTCGACTCCATGTCTCCTTGTGTTGGTCCACAGGGCCAATCCTTGATTACTCAAAGCTTAGTTTGATAAAGGAAACCCATTATGTCATGTTGGATACATGGTTGATGGTTATGAGTTGTTGATGCATTGTCGATAATATTCTATTGTCGACTCGTCTCTGTTGATTATCTTGATAGTGGTTTTGGTTGTAGTCACTACAATTGTTTATTATGACAGTCCAATTGATAAGCTCAACATTGAAATTGGTTGATTGAAGATTGGGGTTCATACATAGTCACTGTCTTTTACATTGGGATTATTGAAATGTTAACTAAGCATTTGATTAATGCACAACGATGCTTCACATGTGATGCATGGGTATGTGTGGCGTTCCTACAACGTGATTTAATGATTATTGTGACTGTGTGTTTTTGAATTCTAAATGGATTATTTCAATCGTGATGATTATGGCATTTTCATCCACTGTATATGTTATGATTATTTGATTGCGCCATCAGAGAGGGTCACGGGTTTTTAAATGTGATTTTGTTGCATATTGATCGATTTGTGTTGTGAAATCGGGCTTGCTATTGCTGCCTCGTTGTGTTGGATCGATAGCCAAACATTGTGGATGTTTAGTTTCAAAGTGATTGAACCTGTACAGTCATAAAAATGCTCTTGCGTTTTTGTTGAATGTCTGTGTATTCCACAACATAATATGTGTTGAATGGTGATGATTGTCTGTGAGTTTAAATAGCAAGTCAAGATCCTTACATTTAGGATGGTTGTATTTGGATATCCATTATGTGTATTGATGAATATCATGTTTCATAGAAGAAACATGCACAGGGTCTGTGACAATATAACCTCATTGCAATTTGATTATTAAATGAATTAAAAGACATAATCGAGCACAACCTTTGAGTTTGTATTTGATGATTGAAATAATTTGTGGGTGGTGGTTGATTTTGATGTTGAAAAGAGTGGTTTACTGTTTATTCATTTGGGAAGTGTTTTAAAATATTAAATGGATAAGTGAGATGAACAGATCTCCCCTACATGCTGTTGTGGAATGCATACTGTCTTGTTTTGATGACACAATGTTAAATATTTGATTACAAACAAGGAGAAAGTTAATGAACATGATTGCTTGAACTATACATAGTAATTGTTTTGGGGTCTCAATGGTAATTTGGCTGGTGCATTTCCTTTTACAGATTGGTTTTATTGATCACTTAATTAATTTTATGAATGATAATCACTCTCTTTCCCTACCATTATTTGAATTTTCGCTAATTACAACCCCCTCGCCTTCCTACATTCATTTTTCACTCACTGTTCTAAAATTTAATTACAGTCAAGAATAATTCTATATTGAAGCAGTTTTGAGTCGCATTTTCTTGGTTGGATTATAATGATGTTTTCTTTGGTTTGCATTACAGTTGATTGTTTGTGGTCTTTTAGCAGTAACCATGTTTCTTTTCCCCCTCATTTTATCATTTTTCACTAAATACAAGCCCTTCGCATATCCCAGGACCTTTTGTTCACCCCCTGCTCATTGAAAACAATTAAACAATTTATATGGATTGGATTGCGTGAGTCTGATATATTGCTGAGCCAAAATCTATTTCATATTTTTAAAGAGTTATCATGTATGGTTGTTAAAAGGACTATTTTCTAATCAATCATGCATGTAGGAATGAGATTTTTCATCCGAGGTAGCCATGGTAGAGGCAACCGAGGGAGAGGTAATTGGAATAGAGGCCCAAGAAGGCCAAGGTTATCCATACACTTTGATGCTGACTAGCAAGAGTTTGTCCAGTTGTTTCAGGATAGATTTGTCAATTGGATTGGGAAAGGAGTGGGCCAACCTAGGCCTGAAAGGCCTCCCTTCCAAGATCCACAAGCCCCTAGTATTCCCATGCCCCCTCATGTCTCATTGCAACCCGAGGTTCCCAAAAATGACGGATGGAAAGAGATTGTCCACCCAACAGTCTCCCAACATTGTGGCTGGCCCAATTTGTCCTTACCTACTCCCTCACCTGTTAACCAGATTTCCCAAGCTGCACCTGTCCACTCACCAGTTCATTCCTCTCATGCTAAAAAAATGTTGAAAACCGAGGCCCACCATGCCCTTGACAAAGGAAAATCCACTGGTGCCCCTTCCTCACCCTCCAACGATTTTGATAAATCTGTGTCTTCCTGGATGCATTTGAGGGATGATTGTTCTCACGTGATCAACGAGATTAGGCCTAAAGGCTCAGCGTAGCCAAAGGAAAATTCAGAAAAATCAAAGGGTGACAACAAAAATCAAGGAAAGATTGCATCTCAGAGTGGGAAATATGGTTTTTGAGTGTTAAGTTATTTATTGTTGATGACAGTTGACTTCAGAAGTTTTGGACAACATGTTTTCTTTGGATATATGAGTAATATATTTTTTGAAAATAATTTCAAATATCAATGAGCTAAATTGTCAAGTGTTAATGTGATGATGGGAGTCACAAGGGGGGGGTGTTTTTTTTTAATTAACTAGTTATGCTATGATTGTTGAGAATGCTAAAGGGAGTCACAAGGGGTCCCACCTACTAGTTATTATTTATTTATAACCCTTATTATGATTATTACTTTTCCCCCTAACTAAAAATTTGGTTGAGTCTTTAGTTAGCTTAACTAATGAGGTAGTTCAACTACTTCAACCAATTCTAATTTGCTTAAAGGAAAAAGGAAAGGGAGGAACACGAGGATGATAGAAGGAGAAGCATATTAAGGTTTGCTCTTTGAGTTTAAGTTGAGATAGTTCAGTTTTCATTGATTCCTTAATTTATCATAAGCCTAATTCTTTTTTATGATAGCAGGGTCTTATTGTAGACAACAAGATTCAGGGTTGAATTACATCATTCAGACACTTGTTTTTCAGAGGTGTTGATCTATCTTTGATAGTCTGTGTAGACTTGTCTGTTCATGAATTAGTTTTCATAACTGACAAAGGATATTGTGCAGATTCGAGCAGGCGACAATATGTGGTAAGCTGATCCAGCTTTTAGAGTTCAGTTTTTGATTTTCTGTCAGAGGTCCTTTTGTATGTTCCATCGGGGATGTCTAAGTTTGACTTTGGTCCAAAATTTCTGCATGAAATTTTGTAAAAGGAATGACTCTTTGGTGAATTGGAATGAAATAAAGGATTTCTTTATGTCTCATATGTCTTGATTATCATATTGGTGTCTTTACTTCTGTCTCTACATTTATTTCAGAAACTATTATATTCAGAAAATCATATTTAAATGAATTTTTCAGCAAGCTTTTAATTGTGAAAAAGACTAGCCTAAGCACTTGTAATCAATACTTGCGAGTTATGATTTTATTTTTGATGGCTATAAACATAGGGTGGTATTCCCGTCTATTTTTCTTTAGCCAAGAATAATCTAAAAATGATTGAGTAAGATCATTTCATATATTTTCCTCAACAATGGACACACACAACATTTAATGTTACAAATGCCACAATTATGGAAAAATAGCTCATGATTGTAGAAGTGTGATAAATCCATCCATAAAGGAAAACATTGATATCAGATAAAAGAAGGCTTGGAGAAGAAAAGAAAGACAAGAAGAACAACTGTTTCCATAGATCGCAGGATTTGAAATAGTATAAGGAAGAGAAGAACATTAGGTAAATGAAGAAAATGTTCTAGATATCGCAAGATTGACAGTAATATGAGAAACATAAGAAGAGAATATGACTAAATAATAGTTCCAAGAGATCGTAGGATTTGGAATTGTGCAGGATCGTGATGAATACACAAGAAAAGAGTCATAAGTTAGAATGCAAGTCAGAGTTTAGGAAGATAATGAATCCACAGATGAAGAGGAAGATTACTACGCATCAAAGAAGGTATTTTTCTGAGCCATCTAACTTGGAGACTCCTAGTAAATATGAATGTTGAACAAGGAGAGTCTAAGCAACAAATCTACATATCAGAGAACTATCTTTTGAGCAGTTTGAAGTGTTTACAGATTTTGGGAAAGCAGTTTCAAAGTGGTTTGATAACAAAAGTGCAAAATGTCTTACATCGGTTGGAAGTTACACATGCAAAGGTTCATGATTCTATTCCACATATGTGTTCAGGTAGGGATACATTCAATTCAAGTTGTTCCATACATGTAGAGTCTGATTTGTAGATATAAAAGACAAATGGACATATTTGATTCAGTATGAGAAACACGAATATGTGATGATCCATTGTAGAAGAGAAGCCTTCATAATAGTACAGTGATAGATGGGTCAACATTGTGGACAATTGAGTAGCAGAGTTATGGATAGTTTGTACCATATGGACAAAGATGGATTTGTGAGATGCTTAGCAAGTACAAAAGACATGGGTTAGATAAGATGCATAATAGTGGATTGACAAATTGGAATCATCATAAAAATTTATATCGTTAGAAGGAAATCATTAAACAATATGGTCAAGTGAACATGACAAGTAAATGAAGAAATCAAGTAATGAAAGCTTTTTTGTATATGTTAGTGAATTACAAGAGGAAGCACCAATGGAAAAGAAGCACCAGACGAGAGGAAAGAAAGCACATACAGGAATATATACATGACATATTGTAGATAATTCAAGGGAAGATAAATCATTAGAGGTCAGGAAAGAAATATTAGAAGCATGCAGAAAAGGGGAGACATACCGACAGGGGGGGTTATCCTTTTTCCCATGATGTCAAATGGAGAGAAAGAGAAATATCAGAAGAGAAAGAGTCAAGCGCATGAAGCCAGAGAAGGATTTTTCAATGAAGGTATACTTTCAGGGGGAGTCACTCTTTGTTATTGATATCAAAAGAGAAGAGGAACTTGGAAAGAAATATGGTGAGAAACATGTGAAGAGAAAGAACAAAATCATGAAGATAGGGGGAGAAACCCCAAGGAAATATACCCTTTACCGTTGATGTCAAAGGGGGAGAGAAACATCAAGAGAAACATTGATGTGGAGTGATGGTCATAGGGGGAACATGAGTACTGGAGTATGAGTCTTGCCATCAATGTTGGTGTTGCCATGAATTCCAAAGGGGGATATTGTTGGACAATTGGTTGTCATTGATGTCAACCATTGGAGGGTTCGAGATACCCCAGAGTTGTGATTGATATTGATGGTAAGTTAGTTTTCATTGATGTCAACAAGAATGGTTGTTTTCAACAGATGTGATGGGTGCATTTGATGAAGTCTACATGAAGCCCCGAAGGTATGGTTATGGAACCCGAAGTTGATCAAGGAATAAGGACATGAAGGACAATGTAATTGTAGGTAACAAACTAATATATGGATAGTCCTCGTCATTCTGTTTCCATCAGTAGATGGTACGCCATGTGGTTTCTCACAGTTAGGGAGATATTCCCTCATGAAGTTGGAAGCCCTGAAGAATGGTTAAGAAACCCCTAATTGGTTACCAATCATTAATAAAAGGGTAAAGTGGTTGTAATAAGAAAGTTCAAGAAGCCCTAAGATTAAGAAGAGAGGTTACTTATCAAAAGTATAAATAGACCTCAAGGAATATTTCATAAGTACATTTACTCATACATTATATTGTATATCTCTAAGTGAGAAAATGATCTTTTGGCAAGTTTGCGACCCCAAAATATGAGGCAGTGAAAAGAGTGAGAAGTGCGAGAGTTTAGGGATTGTAGAGCAGAGTGAAAATTTATGAGGAAACCCTGGTTTGCCTAAGCTCTGCGGGCTAGACTACTAGTGTCTCACGAGGCATCCCCATGGGTTGTTTAGATCTTGTCACACGAGGCCCCACTAGACAACAGTCTTAGTCCCACGAGGTCAAGAAAAATAAGGGAAAATATGCTAGTGCCAAGTTGTTGAGGACCGAGGTAAAGCTACAGGTATGTGCATAAGGATAAGAGGAACCAGGTCAGTTACATATGCAAAGGTATGTTATTATATTTGTTATGAGGTTGCATATTTGTGATATTTTTGAACATGCTTGAGGCATGTCTTTGTGAGTTTTGGTATATGCCTTGAGGCACATCGTGGATGTATGGTACATGTTGGTTGAGGTATATCTGTTGAGGTGCGTTGCGGGTTCATATATTGGATATATTGGAACATGGTTTATTATAATTGGTTGAGGCATATCATGAGTAAAATGGCACATGTTTGAGGTACACGGTCTATGGATGATTGACATATTGTTTGAGGTACATGGCTGATGATATGGTGCATTGTTAGAGGCACTTGTTGGTGCTCGTGGTACATGCTTGGTACAAATTTGGCACATTGTTTGAAATAGATTATTGGCACATGGTGTATGTTATATTAGAGACACATAATTGATGTTGGTACATGTTAATACACATATTGGATGTTATGGTATGTGAGACACATCTTTTGGTATTTGGTTGAGATACATCATTTATGGTATGGTACAAGTTTTGGTGCATGGTTGTTGCACTTTATATGGTACAGGTTGTGGTACATGGTTAATGATTTTTATGGTACATGGTTGATGCATGGTATATGTTTGGGAGATGGTTGAGACACATATCATGTGATGGTATGTTGGTGATCTTGGTACATGCTTGGTAGAGGCATGTTTTGGTGATGTTTGAGCATCTGTTTGAGAGGTGTTCTTGGTGATCGTGGATCTGGTCTCATTGATGTTGAGTATTGATGAAAATGATAGGTTGGATAGGTTGATGAGACGGTGACTAGTTGACATTGACAGGTTGACAGTGACAGGTTGACATGACAGGTTGATGTGATAGTGTTGATGATAGGTTGATTACATGTTAATATATCAGTGGTAGTGACTATGGTAGTGACAATTTGGTCTACACTTATATTTTAGGAGGAAGGATGAGGAAAGGAAAGGGGGGTGTATCCTCCTTCCTATTGGTGTGAGAGAACAGAGGGAGTTGGAGCTTCCTTTAGTTTGGAGCCTATAAAATAGGGGGTTGGAGCGTCCTTCCATTTTTAGCTGGAGAATTCAGAGAGTTGTAGCTTCCTTCGGGTTGGATATTGTAAACAGGGGGTTGGAACCTCCTTACAGTTGTATCTAGAGAATTTAGGGAGTTATAGCTTCCTTCAGGTTGGAGCCTATAAATAGGGGGTTGTATCCTCCTTCCATTTGCAGCTGAAGATTTGGGAAGTTGGTGCTTCCAATGTATTTATTCTTGACAATATATAAGAAAGCATCCCGTGGTTTTCTCCCATTTGGGTTTCAACGTAAATTTTGGTGTACTGTGTATTTGATGTGATACTTATTATGATTATATGCTCATGATATATTGAATGCAATCATAGATGAAATATTGTTGATACATTGATGATATATTGTTGATAAAGTTGAAATTTATATATTGTGATTAAAATTGGTATAATTGCTCAATATTGATTCACCCCCCTCTCAGTATTTCCAACATATAACTCATTTCTCATTAATAGAGAAGAGGAAAAATAGGTTAAAGGAAAATTATACTTTAATAAGAGATATCTTCTTTTCTTAAATAGAGAAAGGGAAAAAAAGGGTTAAAGGAAAATTCTAAGGAAACATACAAATTTTATTAAAAAATGCTAGTTTGGCTAAGATCACTAATCAATAGTTTGGCTACGGTTTGATACTTTTCTATTTTTTCCTAGAGATATCCCCTCAGATGTTTCCATGTGTATCAAATCCATTTATTGGTCCATCTGAGCCCAAGATGGGGAGGTGGATATATTTCACTAACTATCCATAGTGGGATGAGTAGATAATTGTCATAGAGGACTGTCCATATGCTAGAAATGACTTCTAACATGATCCAATGTTGGAAATCTCTCCTAGAATGATCCAGGTGGACATCGGTGGCCACCCACCCATTCCAACTGGCTTATCTTGGTAGTTTTTCAATTTGGTAAAATTTTCCTAGTTTTCGGGTCTTGTACTTCCGGGGTCGTTTTGAGGTCCTAAACAACGTTTTGAGGGATAACCACAATCAAATTATAGACAAAGTCATAGTTTAACTACATAATGTGTAGTCCTCGGATATACCTTTCCAACGAGCTATCTGTTGGCATGTTTTACATGAAGCATGTGCTTGTCATTGATGGCAAGAACAACAACGATGATGGAAAACAAGAAAAGCATAAGCTCAGGAGGAGAAGTGAACAATATGTAGAGATCAAAGATAAGAAGGGAAAGCATAGTATAGAAACATGACCAGGATCAAAATCCTTGATCGTGGATCTGCTTCGAGAGTCTTCATTACTGTCAGATCAAATTAAGTGAAGGATAGGATAAACGTGGCACAAGGTTTGAGAATTCGATTATCTGAATCTCCGTCAGTCGTCAGATCAAATTAAGTGGAAGTATAAGATAATAAAATATGGAGAGCCGTTGGATTTAATCCAAGGCAAAGCTGCATCGCAGATAGATCGAGCCATTGATCTAAGATCTTGATCAAACAAACATCATTCGTTTCGGGTCTAAAGATGTGAGGAGGTTATGCTCCAGAAAAATCTCACTTCAAAATTTTTCAATTTGAGATTTGAAATTCCCAAAGTCCAGAGAGCTGAAGTAAATTTCAACCATCAGATCTAGAGGGATACATGGCGACAGATTGTGAGCTCTAGAGAAATCACTTCGAGAGTTTCAGTTTGATATTTGAAATACCCGAAGCCCGGAGAGCCGGAGAGCCGAAACAAATTCTCAACCGCCGGATCATCTGAAGAAGATCTCAAGTGTCAGATCATTTGAAATGAATAAGGACCATCAGATCTGAAGAATATTATTCTAACCGTTAGATCAAGGAGATGAATATGTGTCACATTAGGTGACCACACCAATAGACCACCTTAGCAAGGACATGTGGCAGACCACATCAGCAAGGACATGTGGCAGACCATGCCAGTGAGGGACACGTGGCAACCACTCGACCCATGCCAATTCAAAAGGTGACGTGTGTAATGTTACGTCACTCTGGGAGTTTTACTTCGATAGTTTTACCACTAGAAGATTCCCTAAGTCCTGAAGTCCCGAATGTCAAAGTCCAGAAGTGGATACGAGTCGTCCGATCTGAAGATCACTTCAGGTGCATTCTCAACCATTGATCTAGTATAGTGGAAGGATAGTGTAAGTGGAAGTGTTAACCAACAACAAGCAGTCTCCACCGCCTATGACTTATTCAACAGGTGACCACTCCAAAGGAGAATGAAGTAGTGATCAGCCTAAAGTCCCAAAGGACCGAAGTCACTTATGATTATTGATCACGCAGGAGGATATGTGTCAATAGGTCATTGACTCCGGGAAAGCGTGAAGGAGAAAGGTTTGAAATTGCCGAAGGCCAAAGTACCAGAGTGAAGGATAGTCATTGGATTAAGGAGGACATGTGTTTGCGGATCATCAACTTTGGGAGATTGACTTACAGAGGAAAGCAGGGTTTGATATTTGAAACTCCCGAAGCCCAGATCACGAAATAAACTGTAGCTGTTGATTTGGAAGGGAGCTACATGTTGACAAATCGTGGAGATCTAGGATGGCACATGGAATATGGAAAGTAAGGAAGAAAACAACCGTTGATCAAGTGGCATTGCCAAGGGATTGGAGATCAATGGTCATGCTCAATTGCAGGGCCAAAGCATGCTCAGGTCTTAATTTTTCTTGAGCGGGCCGCAATCAAAACCAAGGTATCGCCAAAGGAATACGTGGAGCTATGTAGTGAATTTCAGGGCGAAAAGAGGGTTTCCCTCAAACCACCTTTGGCCACGACCGCAATTGCGTGGTCACATGATATCATCACTGAAGGTCATATCAAAAGAAGAAACTAGCACTCGCTAGATTGAGATCGCGAAGCGCTTTTTGAATAGGCGTGCGGTCACTGCAAGTGGTCACATAAAGGAAGGGGCTTAGGACTGATTTACCTACAATGAATACAATGAATGATTGTAACTGATAGTGAAGAAAAGGAATCTCAGGATAATGGGTACTGATGATGAATAGATAATGAGGAAACACTATTAAAGTGGCAGAGTTGCGATGAGGACCTGATAGAGGACTTGGCGTGATAAAGACATGCAGATAATGTGTTTTTCCAGAACTGATGCATGAGCATAGAAGGTGGTAGTAAGTAGCAAAAAAGGAACATAGAAGAGGTGCAACATAAAGGAATGCAGTGTATGCACAGAGCATAACATGCAGAAGAAAAACTAAACAGATGAGGAAGTGCGTAGGCAGAAAAAGATGAGGGCATAAAAGCAGAAAGATGCAGAAGTGGAACATTATATATAAGTTGAAGAAGGCAGAGGATACATAGAGCTGTAACAGACCATATCAGAGACAAAGAAAGTAAGTAAAGTTTTGTAAGATTCAATAAGGGTGGTAGGGTGGTGCTAGGGAGGATTGTAGTCCTCTAAATTCTAGTTGGTGCTAGAAGATATTCTATGAGTTGTTGCTAGAGAAATATGAGAGTTGGTGCTCTCTGCAAGTTTTAGCTTGCTATCGGAGGTTCTAGCCTCATATTTGAGTTGGTTCTCAAACACTGTGATGTACATGAAAGTTGGAGCTTGACTGACATCCTAAGAAAAAGAGGTTTTCTCCCTTTATGGGTTTCCTCATGAAAATCAGTGTCTCTATGTATTCTGTGTGATTGATCAAATATTGTATATCTATGCATGTTAAGTTATCAACAAAACATTAAATAATAATCTAGAAAGAATCATAAAAGAATTTAAAAGTTTCAAGCTTATATACATAACTGATTCACCCCCCCCTCTTAGTTATTTTTCCAACAATTGGTATCAGAGCCGGTGCCTTTGATCAAAGGTAGATCCATAATCTTGAACATGACTAGTCATGATGGAAGTTCAAATAATAGATACCCTCTATTCAATGGAACAAACTTTGCCTTCTGGAAAGTTAGGATGAGAACCTACATAATGGCTTTAGGTGCAAATGTTTGGGATGTGGTAGAGACTGGTTATGTAAAGCTAGTTGTACTAGCTTCTAAGGATGACAAGCTAGAATTTAGCTTCAACACTAAGGCTACGAATGCTATTTTGAGTGGGCTTGCAAAAACCGATTTTGTCAAAGTCATGCATTGTGATTCAACAAAAGTTATGTGGGACAAGCTGATAAGTAGTTATGAAGGTAATGAAAAGGTGAAAGACGCAAAACTTTAGACTCACGGAATGAAATTTGAGAAGTTAAATATGGATGAAGACGAAACTATCAGTAAGTACTTCTTATGTATAGAAGAACTTGTCAACACTATGAAAGGTCTAGGTGAAACGATAGATGAATCTTTTCTAGTCCAGAAAATATTAAGATCTCTTCCTGATAGATTTAACTCAAAGGTCTCTACTATAAAGGAAATAACTGATCTCAAAATGATGACACTAGATCAAATTCTTGGAACCATAACTTCTTATGAAATGAGAATCACCAAAGTTAAATCCACTACAAGAGAGACATCCTTTAAAGTAGAGAAAAACAAAGACTCCGATATAGATGAGATTGAAGCAAATTTTGTGAGAAGATTGACGAAAGAATCAGGCAACTACAAAGGTAAGATGCCCTTCAAATATTTCAACTGTGGTAAGATAGGTCATTTTGCAAATAAGTGTCCTCAGAAAAGAAAGGATCAGACATATGATGATGAATAGAAGCACAAACACAAAAAGGTCTATAAAGAGAATAATTTTAAGAAGAAAATCCTTTGTGTAAACAATGATGACGATCCTTTAGATGATGAAAACAATGAATCTTCTATTGAAAGTAAAATAAATGATCTCATGCTAATATCTTTAGAATATCAACACACTGAAGATACAGGAAGTGAGTTCGCTGATTGTGAAGAAATAGTAGCTCTTGAAGGAGAACTTGTCAGTGCCATGGAAGAGATTGATAGACTTAGAGAAAAGAAAAGAAAACAAAAACAATTACTGCTCATGTATGAGAAGACATGCAACGAACCATATGAATAAATTGTTCTGTTGAAGGTTAAGTTAGAAGAATCTAAGAAGATTGAAGACATCCTCAAACAAAAATTGAGGGAAGCCAAAACAAAAGGTGAAAAATTGGAAGCTGAAGTAGTGTTTGTCAGAAAAATTATAGAGAAATTTCAAGTCTTATATCATCAGAATCTGACAAGTATTAAAGCCTCAGAAGGATTAGCCAACATTTTGAATCAACAAAGGAATCCAAAGTTGAAAACTGGCTTGGGTTATGAAGAGGGATTAAGTAGTGGTCAGCCAAGCAATAAAGAATCCATCAAGTTTGTCAAATCTACAACCATTGACAACAACAAACCTGCATAAACAAAGGAAGATAATCAGTCGCCAAGGAGGAGTGAAGAAAAAGGTTCCAGAACTGAATCTGTAGAACAAAGAAATAATACACCCTCTTCTCAAGGAAATCATTAGCATAGAAGAAATCAACCTGCTCAAAGAAGACATCCATTTTTTAGGTACAAAGATTTTTTCTATGGATATTGTTTTTACTGTTCTAACTTTGGCCACAAAGCTGTAAATTGTTCCTTAATATTTAGACATGAGCAATCAAGACACCCAAGGAATAAATATCTTCCACAACAAAGAATGATACAACCAAGTAAAAAACAACTACAGACTACAAATCATGTGATGACTGAGATAAACATGCAGATTAAGCATAACAATCATTATGATCCTTTATTCAATGAACCATAATTCTACATCTACCATAATTATGGACATAAAGCTGCAGACTGTCGCCTAAAGAACTATAAGCCAGATTCAAATCATAGAGTTGAAAACATCAATGTTTGGAAGAAGAAAGAAGATAACAAGTGTGGATTAGTGTTGTCATCTCAAAGACAAAAGAACACTTGGTATATTGACAACGGATGCTCTAGTCATATGAAAGGTGAAAAAAGTAAGTTCCTATCACTCAAAGAAAGTAAATAAGGAAATGTGACTTTTGGAAATGATGCTCCAAGAAAGATCATAGGTAAAGGTCTAGTAATCTTAAATAATGGAAGAGGCAAAGCTCAAGATGTATTATTTGTTGATGGATTAAAGAATAATCTTCTCAGTGTCAGTCAGGTGTGTGATAGAGGATGTGAAGTCACTTTCACTGCCAAAGATTGTAAAATAAAAACAATAAACACATGAGATCTGATTGCAAAAGGGGTTAGAACTGAAAACAATGCTTATGTTCTGAAGGAAGATAAGGAGGAGCGTCATTTAAGAAAATTTGATGAAAGTTGGTTATGGCATAGAAGGCTTGGACACTTGAATTTTGATCATATTGTCAAACTGAATAATGAAGGTGCTGTGAAAGATCTTCCAAGAATATCTAAGCCTCATAACTCTGTATGAGAATCCTGTCAAATGGGGAAGCTAACTCGTGCTTAATTCAAATCGAAGAGTTTCACATATTCAGAGAAACCGCTTCAACTTGTTCATATGGATATGTGTGGACCATCGTGAAAGGAAGGAACTGGAGGAGAACATTACTTTATGATGGTCATTGATGACTTCTCTAGACTTATGTGGGTTGCCTTTCTGAGGGAAAAATCTGATGCGTTTGAGAAGTTCAAAACGTTTAAGGCATTAGCTGAGAATCATACATGAAGGAAGTTAAAGGCAATTCGCTCAGATAGAGGAGGAGAATTGTTGTCAAGAGATTTCAAAGAATTCTGTGACAAACATGGAATTAAAAGAGAATATACTATTCTAGGTACTCCCCAACAAAATGGAGTTGTAGAACGCCAAAATAGACCAGTTCAGCAGATGGCAAGAGCTATGATGAGTGAAAGGGGAATTTCACAAACCTTATGGGTGGAAGCTATTCACACGAATGTTCATATTCTGAATAAAGTGCATCTAAGGCTAAACAGTGATAAAACTCCAGATGAGCTGTGGTTTGGTCGACCTGTATCAATCAAGCACTTCAAAGTATTTGGAAGTAAATGCTACATCAAAAATAATGATGATCATCTGGGAAAATTTGATGGTAGAGTTGATGAAGGTATCTTCTTAGGATATGCAACGAACAATAAAGGATACATATGCTTTAAAAAAAGAATGCATAAATTAGTAGACTGTATTGATGTTCGAATTGATGAAGAAGCTCTTGTGAAAGATCAACAAAGAATAAGCAATGAGTCAGATGAAAAAGATGATGAGAATAATGAAAATGAAGAACAACAAATATCAGAGTCACAAGAAGGTGATGAATCAGGAGGAGAAGAGACACCTAGACAAGAAGAGTCAGGACAACAATCAAAATCAAATCCTTCCTCCAGAATTACTCAAAAGAATCATCCTGAAAGTAAGATAATTGGTGAGAAAGACAAAAGGTGTACAAACCAGGAGAAGGATAATCAAAGACACCGAGCAATCACATATAGCCCTCATATTCATGGTGGAGCCCAAGAATTTAATGAAGCCAATAAAGATGTAAATTGGTTAAAATCAATGAATGAGGAATTGGATCAGATTGAAAAGAATGACACTTGGGAATTGGATCAGATTGAAAAGATTGAAAAGAAGGATTGGATTTTGATGAAACATTTGCACCTGTAGCAACATTAGAAGCTATTAGAATGTTTCTTGCCTATGCTTTTCATAAACAGTTTAAAGTATATCAAATGGATGTCAAGTTGAATTTTTCTAAATGGAGATCTAAAAGAAGAAGTATATATGGAACAACCAGAGGGTTTCCAACTGTCAGATAACCCTGAATTTGTATGCAAGATGAAGAAAGCCTTATATGGGTTGAAACAAGCTCCTTGTGCCTGATATTACAGACTGGATAAGTATCTTCAAGACAAAGGGTTCAAGAGAGGAACAATTGACAACAATCTATATATCAAAACAAAGGACAATGATTTGATCATTGTGTTGGTCTATGTAGATGACATCATCTTTGGAAGCAATAATTCTTCATTGGTACATTGGTTTGCTTCTGCCATGCAGTCTGAATTTGAAATGTCTATGATAGGGGAACTGCCATTTTTTCTTGGTTTGCAAATTACACAGAGGTCTAAAGGAATATTTCTTTCTCAGGAGAAATATCTAAGAGAAATGTTGAAAAGGTTTCAAATGGAAGATTATAAGCCCGTGAGCACATCTATGGTCACTGGATGCAAGTTAAGCAAGGATGATGACTCACCTGATGTTGATCAGAGTTCATATAGGTCTATGATAGGCATCTTGTTGTACATCACAACATCTCGTCCAGACATAATGCATGCTGTTGGAATGGTAGGAAGGTATCAATCTACACCTAAACAAAGTCATTTACTAACTGTCAAAAGAATATTCAGATACTTGAAAGAAACAATGAACTATGGCCTATGGTATCCTAGGAATCATAATTTTTAATTATCAGTCTATTCGGATGCTAATTGGGCTAACTTCATCGACGAAAGGAAAAACATGAGTGGAGGTGTATTCTTCTTAGGAGATTCCCTTGTAACATGGTTGAGCAAGAAGCAAGGTTCCATTTCCTTATCAACTACAAAAGATGAATACATTGCAACTACCACTTGATGTACCCAAGTATTGTGGATGATTCAGACACTTGCAGACTTGGAGGTAAAATATACTACATCAATCCCAATTCATTGTGATAATACTAGTGCAATTAGTGTGTCAAAGAATCCTATATTTCACTCCAAGACCAAGCATATACCCATCAAGTATCACTTATTGAGGGAACAAGTGACCAACACTGTTGTTTCTTTGCATTATATTCCATCCAAAGATCAGATTGCTGATATCTTCACTAAACTGCTTGCAAAATCTCAGTTTGAGTATCTACGCCAGAAGTTGGGTGTGATCCCGTTATCCAGCTAAATAGTCTATCTGATTAGGGGGAGAGTGCTCCTAGTATATCTGATCAGGGGGAGCACATATTCACTCTCTTTTTTCTTTGAGATTGATGTCAAAGGGGGAGAAAAGGTGTTGTCTGGATGCTACAGTTGGAGGTCTAAGCAGAATAGTGTAGCCTTTCAGGGTTGCCATCAATGCCAAAGGGGGAGAATGTTGTCATGTTTTATAGGAAGCGTGTGCTTTTCATTGATGGCAATAACAAAAACGACGATGGAAAAAAAAAGAGAGCATAATCTCAGGAGGAGAAGTGAAAAGTATGCAGAGATCAAAGCTCAGAAGGGAAATCACAGTACAAAAACATGATCAGGATCAAAATCCTTGATTGTGGATTTGCTTCGAGAGTCTTCACAACCGTAAGATCAAATTAAGTGAAAGATAGAATAAACGAGGCACAAGGTTTGAGAATTCGATTATCTGAATCTCTATCAGCCATCAGATCAAATTAAGTGGAAGGATAGGATAAGTAAAGATGGAGAGTCATTGGATTTAATCCAAGGCAAAGCTGCATCATAGACAGATCGAGCCATTGATCGAAGATCTTGATCAAATGAACATCATTCATTTCAGCTCTAAATATGTGAGGAGGTTATGCTACGAAAAAATCTCACTTCAAGATTTTCAATTTGAGATTTGAAATTCCCGAAGTCCGGAGAGCCAAAGTAAATTTCAACCGTTAGATCTAGAGGGATATGTGGAGATGGATCATGAGCTTTGGAGAAATAACTTCGAGAGTTTCAGTTTGAGATTTGAAATACCCGAAGCCTGGAGAGATGAAACAAATTCTCAACCACTGGATCATTCGAAGAATATCTCAGGCGTCAGATCGTCCAAAATGAATAAGGACCATCGGATCTGGAGAATATTATTCTAATCGTTAGATCAAGGAGATGAATATGTGTCACATCAGGTGACCACGTCAGTAGACCACCTTAACAATGACATGTGGCAGATCATGTCAGCAAGGACATGTGGCAGACTACGTCAGTGAGTGACATGTGGCAACCACTCGACCCCTGCCAAGTCAACATGTGACGTGTGTAATGTTACGTCACTCCGAGAGTTTTACTTTGGGAGTTTTACCACCAACAGATTCTATAAGTCCCGAATGCTAAAGTCCCTAAGTGGATACGAGTCATCCGATATGAAGATCACTTTGGGTGCATTCTCAACCGTTGATCTAGTACAGTGGAAGGATAGTGTAAGTGGAAGTGTTAATCGACAACAAGCGGTCTCTACCGCCTATGACTTATTCAACATGTGACCACTCCAGAGGAGAATGAAGCAACGATCAGCCTAAATTCCCGAAGGACCAAAGTCACTTATGATCATTGATCACATAGGAGGATACATGCCAATAGATCGTTGACTCTGGGAAAAACTACTCCGAGAAAATGTGAAGGAGAAAGGTTTGAAGTTTCTGAAGGCTGAAGTCCCAGAGAGGAGGATAGTCATTGGATTAAGGAGGACAGGTGTCTATAGATAATCAACTCTGAAATATTGACATATGGAGGAAAGCATAGTTTGAGAGTTGAAACTCTCGAAGCCTGGATCACGAAATAAACCGTAGTTGTTGATTTGGAAGGGAGCTATGTGTCGATAGATCGTGGAGATCTGGGATCGTGCGTGGAAGGAGGAAAGGAAGGTAGACAACAACTGTTGATCAAGTGGCATCACCAAGATATTGGATATCAATGGTCATGCTCAATTGTGGGGCCAGAACATGCTCGGGTCTTAATTTTTCTTGAGTGGGCCGCAATCAAAACCATGATATCGCCAAAGGAATACATGGAGCTCTGTAGTGAATCATGGGGAGAAAAGTGGGTTTCCCTCAAACCGCTTTTGGTCGTGCCCGCAATCGTGTGGTTACGTGATACCATCACCCAAGGTCATATCAAAAGAAGGAGCTAGCACTCGCTAGACTGAGATCGCGAAACACTTTTTGAATAGGCATGTGGTCACCGCCAGTGGTCACGTAAAGGAAGGGGCTTAGGAATGATTTACCTACACAAATAAAATGACTGACTGTAACTGCTAGTGAAGAAAAGGAATCTCAAGATAACGGGCACTGATGATGAGTAGACATTGAGGAACCACCAGTAAAGTGGCAGAGTTGCGATGAGGACTTGGAGTGATAAACACATGTAGAAAATCTGTTTTTCCAGAACTGATGCATGGGTGTAGAAGGTGGTAGTAAGGAGCAACAAAGGAGCATAGAAGAGGTGCAACGTAAAGGAATGCAGTGTATGCACAGAGCATAAAATGAAGAAGAAAAACTAAAAAGATGAGGAAGTGTGCAGGAAGAAAAAGATGAGAGAATAGAAGGAAAAAGATGCATAAGTGGAATAGTATATAGAAGCTGAAGAAGGTAGAGGAGACATAGAGCTGTAATAGACCATATTAGAGATAGAGAAAGTAAGTAAAGTTTTGTAAGATTCAATAAGGGTGGTAGGGTGGTGCTAGGGAGGATTGTAGTCCTCTAAATTCTAGTTGGTGCTAGAAGATATTCTGGGAGTTGGTGCTAGAGAAATCTGAGAGTTGGTGCTATCTGCAAGTTGTAGCTTGCTATCAGAGGTTGTAGCCTCATATTTGAGTTGGTGCTCAAAGACTGCGATGTACATGAAATTTGGAGCTTGACTAACATCCTAAGAAGAAGAGGTTTTCTCCCTTTATGGGTTTCCTCATGAAAATCAGTGTCTCTATGTATTCTGTGTGATTGATCAAATATTGTATATCTATGCATGTTAAGTTATCAACAACACATTAAATAATAATCTAGAAAGAATCAGAAAATAATTTACAATTTTCAAGCTTATATACATAACTAATTCACCCCCCCTATCAATTATTTTTCCAACACTATCGTGTGCCTAAAACGAAGATCATATGCAAAAGTTACGACCACAGGAAGTTGATATACCAACTTACCCCAACGGGGCCCACATGACTTTTGGAGATTCATCTCCTAAGGTTAGGTTTTTGGATGTCTAGGGTTTTGGAATTCATGTTTATTGTAAAAATTCTTTTAGAGCCTCACTATACTCATCTTCTTGCGAATGAGAGAAATCGTCACATTTCTTCTCAGAGATAAGCTGCCACCATTCTAGCAAACTTGTTTTCAGTCTGCATTTTATAGTTTCAACATATTTCTTCATTGAATATAAGAAAATTTTACTTTATCTTTATTATTTTTCATTGTGTCTCTGTGTTAATAATAATAATAATCTGTGTTCATTTCGTTCTTCTCATAAAATCCAGATTAGTGGCATCAGAGCAGTCTGCTCCTTGTCATTCTCAGTGCATGTCCCCGACGAGGTTAGGATGTTGATACTGAGAGGGGGGGTGAATCAATATCAAGTACAATTTAAAAACATTTTTAAACTTATATTTAAACCATTCAATTATATCCAATGAGAAATGAACAATAGTATAAGAGTTACACCAATACACCACAATACACCATGCACAATATATGAGAAATAATCAATAGTTATTGTTCAAGGGAAGTAATGACTTCCAAAGGTAGCTACAACTTCCAAATGTAAAGGGAGGGATAAACCTCCAAGAGGAAAATACAATCCTCCAATATCAATATAGGTTTTAACTCTCCATCCTTGCCCCTTCCTTCCACCCAAGAATATATGAGATATAATAAAACTTTACATTAAATCATCACCATCAACCAACCATCACATAGAACCTGATAATCCTTCTTGAGACTTCTTCAATTTCTAAAATTCTTGAATTCTTGGAATACTCTGATCCTGTAGATAATATTACTCAATGTATTCTCTGAAACTCCTCCAAGTTTCACTCTTGAATCCTCCCTAAAATGAAGTTATAGAAAGAATGGTACAATTTATTCAATTCTGGTTTATTCAGGATACTAAACTTTTACAGCATGCCCTGAGATCAATATTTAACATCAGATTCTAAAACTCGCACACAAGAAACGTAAGTCCATACTATTTCTAATGGAATTGGTCCCACTTCATTTGGATTCTCTATGAAGAAGTTATGACTGTTTTACCCAGAACACCTGTTTATTGACTAACTTTAGGATTGGTCAAAATCCCTATCTTGCACAACGTGTATCTCCATAATTATAGTGAATCAAGAGCTAAAACATTTACCACAGGTACCTTGATATGTCTTCTCAATTCCATAGCAATTTCACCATCTGAGTCATTCTAGAAAAAAAGTTATAGCGAAAATGGTAAGATGACCTGTAAATAACATACCTTAGAACACATCACCAAAAGACTTCATCCTCCCTTGAAATCCGGCCTTCTTTACTTATGATTTCCTCTAAAATTTGACTTGTGTATCAAATGAATGTATAACGATATGTATTTATACCATTTATGTCACTTCCTTTTAACATTAGGGCCGACCTGACACTTTCTTAGTTTGTAATTCTTTTCTTTACTTATCTTCAAGGCCTACATGTACTTCCTTCCTCAATTCACTTTGTCATCTTCAAAAATTCATTTCTCCTTAACCATGAGGATCCACGTGACGTGCCACATACCACCGAAAACAACATGATGTATACTATCCATCCATGGGTTTTTTATCTGCATGTGCATTTTCCTTCATGTCCAAATACCTTCATCAATCTTGCGGTCCAAAACCCATGACTAGGGTTGACATCAATGACAACAACCAATCTTCCAACATAGAATACAAAGAGTTTGGTCTCGAGATTGTTTCTCTTGAGGACAAGAGCTCTCACATGCCCAAGTTACCTTCCATGATGAGAGAAAATAAAGACGATGGGATAGGATATCCTTTCAAACTGTTACTTGAGGAATCCCTTGTGTAACATAGGAATGAGATGATGGATAATTTTGTGAAAATCCTTCGACGACTACCAACAAGTGACACATCTCCCTCGAGCGGGGGCACCAACCCCTTCAAGGTATAGATAAAATTTTATATTCCTATATTTTAAGGTCAGATAGACGCAAATGCTATAGACAAATTGTTGAATATACTAGAAGGGTATATTTTTGTCCATAATGTTTCAAATAGAGAAAAGATTAATTTTGTGCTCCTTAAAGTCACCCCCCATGTCAAAGATTGGTGAGAGAATTTCTGTGTGCAATAGGAAATAGAGGAAACCTCATTATTTACAGTCGCAATGATCCAGGTGGATATTGGTGGCCACCCACCTATTCCAACTAGCTCCTCTTGACTATTTTTAGTTCAACACATTCTTTTTTACTTCTTTGTAATTGTGGGTTCTACACTTCGGGTCCTGTCTGAATCCCTACACATATTCCAGGTGGATACTGGTGGCCTCCCATATAATCCTACTAGCTTATTTCATATGTTTTTATGTTAGCACATCTTGCTATACTTCCAGGGATGTTTTGGGGCCCCAAACATTGTTTTTTTGGCTCGCCACAGTCAAACTGTAGATAGAGTTGGAGTTTGATGGATTAATGTGTAGTTCTCTAAAAGACCTTTCCAATGGGATATCAAGCGCCTAAAATAGAGGTCATATGAAAAAATTACAACCCTGGGAATTTGAGGTACCAACTTACCCATAGGGGCCCACATAACTTTTGGCGTTTCACCTCCTAGGGTTAGGTTTTTGGATGTCTAGGGTTTTGGAATTCATGAGTAATATAAAAAAGGCCTCTGGATCCTCATTGTAATCATTCTTCTTAGACAGATGCACATAGCAGCCACATCTCTTCTCAGAGATAACTACCACCATTCGAGCAAGTGTTTCAATTCAATAGTTTTATAGTTTCATCCTATTTCATTTATTCAATAGAAGATATTGTTCAGTGGATATCTGTGTTGTTCTTCATATCTCTGTGTTTATTGTATTAGGTGTGTTAATCAGTTTGTTTCACTCCTAAATATGGATCAGGAACTCACCTGGGAGTCCTTCATGGATGCTATTAAGGAACAATACTACCCTGTTTGAAGTTATGACGATCTGTATACAAAATGGACCACACTACGACATGAAAGGGACCAAACCATGCCAGGTTTAAAAAATATCTTCCATACCTTATGCATCAAGATGGGTATCAAATATTATGAGAGACATATGGTTCTCAAGTATCGCAGTGGTATGCATAGATATATCTAGGTAGAAATGGAGTTTCTGTACATCTCATCCTTAGGCACGACCTATCTATATGCCGTTAAAATTGAGCATAATCTTAAACAAAAGATGTGACATTTTGGGTCTAGGAACCCCTCATAGTAGAATTAGGGTAAGGGTAGCCCCAACCTACATAACAAAGGGTAGAGAAAATATGGATAGCCTTAGGAAAACTAGTCTAGTCCACAAACAAAGAAGGACAATGGAAAGATGAAGAAATATACCGGGAAGTGGTGCAACTTCCATTAGAGCCCCTGGCATAAAACTGCTGATTTCCACTCAAAGCATTCATGAGTGGCTGAGGTGAAATCCTCTGAATTGGAGGCAGGTTCCAACTATGAGTTAGAACTAGAAAAGGGGAGACATATCATTGACGTGGAACTCAGTGCCATCGTTGCTACCACCAAGATCCATCCTGGTGAACCTGATGAGCCATAGGAAGGTGATCACCTCTTTCATTCATAGAAGTGAGTAAAAGGCACCCCGCTACACTTCATCATTGATAGTGGTATCCAGAAGAACCTCATATTAGTGGAGGTTGTCAAGAAGCTAGCCCTTCCTACAATGTCGCACCTTCATTCCTACACCATCGGATGGCTTTGCCAAGGAAGCGATATTCACGTCAACCAATAGTCCTGCCTGTCCTACAACATCAATCCCTTCAAATATGAGGTATTGTGTGATGTTTCTCCCCTTGATGTTTGTGATGTTATTTTGGGCCAACCGTATTTATGGAAACATCATTCTGTATATGAGTCTAGGCCTCGCATTGTTATTATTACTTTGGACAGGAAATTGTACAGGATGCTCGAGGTAGTCCAACTAGTGCCATTTCCTTGATCTCTTCCAAGCAATGAAGGAAGGTCATCTCTCATACTAGGAAGTTTGTCTTCTTCATGATTTACTCTTAGAGTGAGAGAAATATCGTAGCCACATCCATGGCCTCCGCAACTGACCTCTCCATGCAACATAAGCAAGTGGATAAGGTCATGGAAGAATACAAAGACATATTCTCGTCACGTGTTGGGGTACCTTCACACTATCAGGTCAATCATTCCATCGATTTGAACCCCATCGCATTGCTACCAAATGGGCTAGTCTATCGCCGCTCTCTATTAGAAAATGAGGAGATCAGGTGTCAGATCCAATAACTTCTCCAAAATGGGCACATTCGACCCAACTCATCACCTTGTGGAATCCCAATCGTGCTTGTGTGGAAGAAAGATGGGACCTGACGACTCTGCATTGGTTACTGGACCCTAAATAAAATCATAGTCATGAACTAGTACCCGATTACCTGAATCGACGATCTCCTTGATCAATTTAAGGGGGTCAAATACTTCAATAAGATTGATCTAAAGCCTAGCTAACATATGGTCCTAATAGAGAAGAAAGATGTATGAAAGACTTACTTCAAGTCAAAATAAGGTCTTTTTGAATGGTTGACCATGCCCTTTGGTTTGAAAAATGCCCCAACAACTTTCATGAGGATGTTGGATGATATATTGCGTCCTTTTGCCAATTATTTTGTAGTGGTGTATCTGGGTGACATCCTCATCTACAACAATATTTGGATGGAACACTTGCAACATATTCAACAGGTTTTGCATACTATGTGGCAACAAAAGATATATGCCAACTTGGAAAAATGCTCCTTCAACATGGACATGGTCCGGTACCTAGGATACATTTTTGATGAGCATGGTGTGCATGTGTATCCAACCATGATCTAGGTCATCTCTAACTGGCCAACCCCAACCACGCTCACTGAGCGTTGAAGCTTGTTAGGCCTTGCCAATTTCTATCGCAGGTCCGTGTTGGGATTCTCCCATATTGCATGGGCCCTCAGCCAAGTAACCAGGGGTGGTGGTAAGAAATTTTTTGTGTGGGGAATGTACCAGTAGCAATCATTCATTATGCTCAGACCCAGTGCTTTCATTACTCGACCTACAACAACCCTTTGAGATCAAGACAGATGCTTCAGACTATGTCTCACTTAGCATAGCCACCCTGTGGCCTATCATAGTGAGACACTATCATATGTCATCTGTAAGTACCCTAATTATGAAAAATAATTGTACTCCATTGTGCAAGACTACCATCAGTGGAGGAATTATATTCTCAGGAAGGAGACAATCATCCACACTGATCATAAGCCACTGCAGTTCATGTAGACACAAGGAAAATTGCAGAATGACTGCCATTAGAAGTGGTCCACATAATTGCAGTAGTTCCAACTCAACATCAAGTATAAGACATGAAGTACCAACTATGTCACTGATTGCCTCATCCAACCTCCAGTCACGACACTCACCATGGTACTAGACTCTTGCAGCCACGAAACCTCTGGATGGCCCCAACTCTATGAGAAAGATCTTGACTTCGCCACCACCTGCTAGATGTTGGGCACAAACAAATCTGTCACTAATTTCCATCTTTAGGATGGGATGATGTGCTATCTAGGCCATATCTACATTCCATCAAGTGAGGGAGAAAAGCTAATTTGGAAATCCCACTACAGTCGGGTTGCAGGACACTTCAGCATAGAAAATACAATGGTAGTGTTGCAACAACATTTCTATTGGCTAAAACTTCGACATAATGTCATCAAGTATACATGTCTTGTACTTCCTGTGCTATTGCCAAACCAAAAAATAAGAAAAAAGGCCTATACACCCCTCTTCCTACTCCTGATAGGCTCTGGGAATCCATCTCAATGGACTACATGTCGGGCCTTCCATCCACCGAGTGAGGAAATGACTGTGTTTTTTTGGTTGTTGATTACTTTTCCAAGATGGTGATTATGGGTGCCTACAAGAAGAGAATCACAACGAAGGCCATTGATAAGAACTTCTTTGAATGAGTGTGGGTACATTTTGGTATACCACAAACCATTATCTCAGATAGGGATAGTCGGTTCCTCAACACATTCTGGTCGAGCCTCTGGTGACTGTTGGACACCAAGCTTACCAAATCCACTGCCTTCCACCCCTAGACAGATGGCCAAACCAAGGTCATCAACTGGATAATTGTGCATATACTATGCATGTACAATTCCAAGAACCCCTCACATGGGATGATAGTATTCCTTATGTTCAACACAACTACAATGGAGCCATACATAGCTCAACCGATCACATCCACTTTTAGGTGGGATTGGGATTTCAACCATTGGGTCCCATAGATGTTGTACTATCCCTTGTGGCCACCCAGGAAGACTCATCTGATGCTCAAGCTAAAGTTGAAAAGCCACCCGATTCATTGAGAGGATCCAACACATCCTCCAATAGGTTCAAGATATTTATAGAAGTCCAATTCCAAGTACAAGTAGTGCCATGATCAACACTGGTTGCCACACAAGTTTCAGGTGGGAGACAAAGTTTGTTCAATTTGCAAAAAGAACGCCTTACAGGGCCACATAGGAAGACTTGTCCACTCCTCTATGGACCTTACACCATCACCAAGGCTACAGGAGACAATTCTTTTGAGCTCAACATCCCCCCCTTCCTTGGCTTGCACCCAGTGTTCAATGTGGATCTCCTTCGACCATATTTTCCACCATTATTGGACACGTCAAAGATAACAAAAAATTGACACCAAAAGAGATCAACCCTAATTGCATGGAAAATGAATCCACTAATCATATCATGGACACATAGGTCAAGGGAACTCGCCAACATAGGATCTAGCTTTATCGGGTTTTCAAATCCAAACAACTTTTGCACCAAGGCAACTGGCTCACCTAGAGCCAAATTCATCAAAAATTTCCTCATCTGATGGAGGAACTCAACGCAATGGATACCATTTCTTATTAATGGGGGAGGATTTATCCAAGTGGATATTGGTGGCCACCCACCTATTCCAACTGGATTATCTTGGTAGTTTTTCAATTTGGCAATTTTTTCTTAGTTTTTGGGTCCTGAACTTCCAGGGCCATTTTGAGGCTCTAAACAACGTTTTTAGGGCTCACCATAACAAAAATATAGAAAAAGTAAAATTTTGATGGAATATTGTGTATTCTTCGGATAAACCTTTCGAATGGGCTATCGTGCGCCTAAAACGAAGATCGTATGAAAAATTTATGACCCCGAGAAGTTGATGTACCAACTTACCCCAACGAGGCCCACATGACTTTTGGTGCTTCATCTCCTAGGTTTAGGTTTTTGGATGTCTAGGGTTTTGGAATTCACGTTTATTGTAAAAAGGATTTCAGAGCCTCATTGTGCTCATATTCTTGTCAATGAATGCAACCATCACATCTCTTCTAAGAGATAAGCCACCACCATTCTAGCAAGCTTATTTTAGTCTGCATTTTAGAGTTTCAACATATTTCTTCATTGAATATAAGCCAATTTGACTGAGTCTATGTTACTGTTCATTGTGTCTCTGTGTTATTAATAATAATAATATGTGTTCATTTAATTATGCTCATAAAATCCATATCATAGAGGACACTGGGGGAACATAGGTAAGAAAGAAAAAAACTCATGTGTTTTTGGTTTTTTAAAGTTATAATATTTTTTTGTGATTCCAAAAAATATTATATTTTTTTATGCAATGAAATTAATAATCATAATGTATGACACAGATGTGGGACTAGTCCAATTAGTAGGGATGGCCCCTAACCACTGCAGAGTGAGGGAGGAGAAATAGTCGAACAAGGAAGAGGAAGATGAAGACGTGACTTAGAACCTCCACGAGGTGTGGAGGAATCTCAAGGGGATCACTATGGGTGTGCCCATGGTGTGAGTGGATGATGTGCCCTAGAGATTATAGTGCCATGTGGTTGGGGTACCACATCCATTTTTCTAACTACTGAGGTGGGTGGCCAACATGATAGTGTGCTACCATGAGACACATGCGCCTTGGGATGATCAGATGAGTGTCCCTTTTTTATTTAGCATCTATGGATTATAGACTTGATCTTTTGATATTGTATCATTATGGGTCATGTAGCCCAATTCTGTACACTTCATATTTTTTAGACATGATATATTAACCTTTTATCTTATTATACTTATGGTTAAGTTCTGACTTATGATTTAAATGATGATGATTTATCTTCCACTTTTATTTTACATGCATGCTTGTATAAATGTTCTTGTTAATGAAAAGAATGTAAATCCAACACATAGTTAACCAATGAATTTTCCAACGTGTTTAAACTTCTAGGAACATGATCATAAGCAATCAAATCAAACTATCGCTTAAGAAATCACACCCTCAAATTCTTCCTAAGAAGCATAGAATTTCTCACAATATAAACATTATTCAACTGAGATACCATTAATTATGAATCCTATACATAACTAGCCTATAGATGTCGAGAGCAATATCTTTTGAAAGAAGTTCAATGATTGCACTAATGTTTATCTAGGAGGGTCCCCACAATTGATCCAATCATATGGTTTCAAATTTTGTTGAAATTGTATGCATGTTGAAGAGCTCATCGAGAGATTTCCAATGCAATTTGAATGGGGTCAAATGGACACTGTATGCAAAATTTATGTCATGTTGAAGTTGAAGAGAAATAGGTAAAAAACAAAGTACAATGCTGAAACATGGACTGATCATATGTTGATACATGGACCAATCACATGCTGACATGTGGACTAATCATATGTCGATACATGGACCAATCACACGCTGACACATGGACTAATCAAAAGGAAACACTTCACATATGCATATTGCGGCATGGATATGGAATTATATGATCTAGATTTAAGAGTGGAATGAAATGAAACCACAGATTTATAACATTAACACAAAGACACAGTGAACAATAACAAAGATACATTAAAACCTATTAAATAAGAAATATGTTGAAACTGTAAAATACAGACTGAAAACAAGCTTGCTAGAATTGTGTCAGCTTATCTCTGAGAAGAGATGTGATGGCTACACTCATTAGCAAGAATATGAGTACAATGAGGCTTTGAAGGAATTTTTATAATAAACATAAATTCCAAAACCCTAGACATCGAAAAACCTAACCCTAGGAGATGAAGTGCCAAAAGTCATGTGGGCCCCGTTGGGGTAAGTTAGTACATGAACTTCTCAGGGTCATAACTTTTGCATATGATCTCTGTTTTGAGCGCACAATAGCTCATTGGAAAGGAATTGATGAGGATATTCATTTAGGGGAATTAATTAGAGCCTTTGCATTGAATTGAGGTTCCTGGTCATGAAAAAATGAAGTTTAGGCCCTCAAAATGGCCCTAGAAGTTCAAGAACCGAAAAACTGCTAAAAATAGTAAGTTGCCAAAAAACATGTTTTGATCCAATTGGAAAAGGTGGGTGGCCACCAAGATCCTCCTGGTTCAATCCTCCCCCATTAGGAATCAATGGTCTCCATTGCATTGAGTTCCCCCATCAGATGAGGAAATTTTGGCTGAATTTGGCCCTGGGTGAGCCACTTGCCTTGGTGCAGGAGCTGCCATGGTTTAACAACCTGATAAAGATGGATCCTATGCTGGCAAGTGCCCTTGACCTGTCTGTCCATGATATGATCAGTGGATGCATGTTCCATGCAATCATGGTTGAGATCTATTGGTTTCAATTGTTTTTTTATCTTCGAGGTGTCCAATAATGGTGGAAAATAAGGTCGAAGGAGGTCCACATTGAACACTCGGTGCAAACCAAGGAAGGGGGGAAGGTTGATCTTGAAAGAATTATTACCCATAGCCTTGGTGATGGTGTAAGGTCCATAATAGAGTGGTTGAATCTTCCTATGAGGACCTGTGATCTAGGGGATCAAATTTTTCTCAAAAATCAAAGTGCTCGGAATCGCTTCAAAATGAAAACATGCATAGGCATTGTCCTCACGATCCCAACACAACTTGAACGGGTTCAAACAACTTTTGTATGAGCGATATATCGTGTTCTGTTCATTTTTACAAACAAGCAAAATTTTGCTGACTGTACATTCTGTACAGTGATGACATGGCAGCTGACCATACAATCCATATAGTATTGACGTGGCAGGGTATGGACCAAAACATGGCAGGTGGCGTGGCAGTGATGAGTTGGCATGCTGACTGAGTAGTCTTTGTGGCAGACAGGTGGACGAATCCAGTGTTGACACATGTCATTATTATGGCAAGTTGTATGGTACCACATGGCCCAGTCGTGGGCTACCAAGTGGCACCCCTCCAGTGAAAAAAAGGTGTGTAGTCCATGGGGGTCGAATCCCCGACCTCCAGATGGACACGTCATCGCCTTGGCTAGGCCTGGGCTACCAACTCACCCATGGGTGTTTCTTACCACTATAGTGTGTTTATAATTATTTTAGTTGAAATGTATGATCAGTCGACATAGTAAAGGGTCAGGGCTAAGCCCTAGCCCCCAGTCCATAACATAGCATATGACCACTCATTCAAGTTGGCGCATGGGGAACATTCCATCACATAGCCCCTGGTCACTACATGACCCGTTACATAACTGTTTGGCATGGGGTTTTAGATGTTTAGCCCCGGTCACATGTATGGCTATCCATATGACCACACCTTCGCATGGAGGAGCTAGCTGATAGGCATGCCAAACTGTTAGGTCGTTGGCCACATGGGGCCATACGACCAATTTCTCCACCGAGGTTTGGGGGCTGACGCAATCGGTCCTACATTTTCTCCCTTTTTGTGGGGATCGTTGTGGGTGCTGAGTTTTGTTACAAAAAACACACAAAGGTTGAGGGAGTCAAACAATGGGTGCATTTTGGTGAGCAGGTACAACAAGCTTGAAGGGGAAAACTTCCAGGAGGTGTAACTTCTTCATTTTTTGGCCAAACCAGGTGTTGAAAAATCCCAGATAATGGTTTTTAAACGTTCTAGAGCCATTGGAGCCATCTATTTTGTATTCTGAGCATTGTAAAAACACTTCTTAAGCATAATGAAAATGATCCAAGGGAAGCTGGACCAGAAGATGAAGCCCAAGAGAGGGGTGAACTCCTTTATCATTTTCCATGCTATGTGTTCATTTTTGATGGTTTTTATATGTCTGATATGTTGCTCATGATTAAGTAAAATCTCATTAAAATTTTTTATGTGTTAGTAACTTGATCCAATTACCCAAACACATACCAATTTTACACTTGCAATTTAAAAGAGATAGGTCTTATTCATTTTCATATTAGTTGGAAACAAACCCATTCCAATTACGGATCAGTTGGTATCATAGCATAGGTTTTTGAAGACTTGGTTGTTTGCAAGTGTTTGTTTTACTGATGCTTACAAGGTTGAATCTCCCAAGAGGATAAGGTCAACTTGTAGAGACAAGTTCTCAACTGTCAAGAAGGAGAACTATCCAATCACCTCAAGCTTCAAGGAGATATTCACCAAGTATGGCTCATGAGGAGAGTCATGGAACTCTTCCTTCAGAGGATGAAACTTTCATAAAATATTTCTATGATATGGCTTAGATGGTGAAATTTTTGTTTGAAGAAAGAAATGCAAGATTGCAAGTTGAAATCTCCAACCCTCCAAAGAGAAATGGAGACATTGGTGATAAAAATCCAAAGGGAAATGGAGGGAATGGTGATTCTCCACCTCCTTAACCTCTATCTTCCACCTCTTCTACCATTTCACAACCACCTCTAAATTCTCCAAAAGAACATGGTAAAACTCCTTTACAAAATCCTTTTCTTAAGCTTGATATTAAGTTTGAATTGCCAATGTACAATGGAGTCGTAAATGTTGAGAAATTGGATAACTGGATTCGTCAGATTGAAGTGTATTGTAGGATACAAAGAATCACAAATGATGAAACTAAGATTCAACTTGCTTCTTTAAGATTGGACAGTGCAACACTCATTTGGTGGGAAGCCAAAACTCAAGAGGATGTGAAGAAACATGGTAAAGTTTTATCCTCTTGGAATGATTTTATTGTTGCAATTAAAAGGAAATTTTATCCGTTAGCATACATACATAAAGTATTATGGATTGGCAAAATTTTAGGCAAGCTAAAGGGCAAGATGTGCAAAGATTCACTCAAGAATTTAGGAGAATATATTTGGTTTTGTGTATAGATTTGTCTTCACAAGAAACTTTACTCAAATACATTGGGGGTTTGCATAGATACTTGAGGCATACAATACTTATGTTTAACCCTTCAAATCTAGATGAATTTTGTGTATAGAAAACTCATTTAGAGGCAAGAGCAAGGAATGAACCTCAAGAGGGCAGCAATAAGTCTTTTAATAATGGAGACAAAGGAAAGAGGAAGTTTGAAGGAAATGGAAATAAAAATGCTTTAGTCAAGAAAGAGAGAAAGAAACTCTCATGTAAACATTGTTCAAAGGATGGCCATGATGAAGACCATTGTTGGAAACTTCATCCTGAAAAGAGACCCAAAAAGTTCAACACCAAAGAGAAACCAAACATTGCTGCAACTGTACAACAAAATTTAGGATCCGATTCAGAAGATGAAACAAAAATCATAGCCATGGGTTTTCAAGGTAATAATTCTATTGCAAGTACTAGTTCTTCAAGTAGTAGTAGTCTTAATGTAACTCAACATGAAAAAGAAAGAATAGAGTTTTTTCACATAAGGGTAATTTAAAAACATACCAAGATAGATACTCTCTTTGATATGGGATCACAAACAAACCTTATTTCTGAAGACATTGTCAAGAAATTGAATTTGGAAACTACTCCACATCCTAAACCTTATCTTCTAGGATGTATATGTGACAATGCCAAATTGCATGTGACAAGAAGGTGTAAACTTAGATTTTCCATCAATACAAACTATATAGATGAGGTAGAGCTTGATGTTATTCCATTGGATATTTGTGGTATTGTGTTGGGAAGCCCATACTTATATGATATTAGAGCCATATTTCATCATCATGAGAATAAGTATCATTTGTTTAAAAATGGAGTTGAGTACATTGTTAGAGCACATACAAAGAAGATGAATTTGTCACTTACAAATGCTGGACAAATGAAGAGACTAGTCAATGCTAGTAACAACCTTATACTTTTGATGATTAAACCCAAAGACAATGATGAAGAAGAAGTTTTCCAAGGATGTGATGCAAAGTTACAATCTGATTTGTATGAGGTTGTTAACGAAAATGTTGAGATGTTTCAGGAACCAAGGGGATTGCCTCCTAAAAGGGGTATCCAACATGAGATTCTATTGCAACAAGATGGTCCTATTCCAAACATTGACATGTGCAGGATGTTAGTCATGGATAATGTTGAAATCAGAAATCAAGCCCAAGAGTTGCTTGACAAAGGGGTCCTCAAACCAAGAACATCGCCATGAAGGTCACCAATTGGTTTGGTACCAGAGAAAGATTGTATATGGCGTATGTGGGTAGATTTCAGAGCCTTGAACAAGACTACGAATATGATTGTTGAAGGAGACACATGGAAGAAATCTTTGAAAGAAAAGAAAGCTCCATTGCATGCCTTGACAAGCTATGTATTCCACTTGGTGATAAGGTATAAGAAAGACATCTATGACAAAGTTGCTGATATGCTTACTAGGCCTATTGTTAGTGCTTCCGTATATTTTAAGCATAATATTATCATGCATGAGAGCTATTTGAAACAGTATGCTTTAGATGATCATTTCAAAAATGTTTATGCAACTTTGTGTTGCACTAACCAAGTTGAGGAATTGTATTCCTATGTGCATGGTAAACTTTTGTATCTTGGCAAGCTATGTTTTTCACAGGGTGAAAGAGTCAACATGGTAAGGGAAGCATATTCTTATCTTGCTGCTGGCCATTTTGGTGTAGGAAAGATGGTGGTTAGTTTACAAAGCAAGCATCCTAAGATTTGGGATGAGCATCTATACTACTTTCAACATGCTTATGACCGAGCTAAGGGTTTACTGACTCAAACACCTCCATTTGAAGCATGTTTTGGCTATTTTCCAAAATCTCCTTTAGATTTTATCTTTGGAGAAGATGTGGCTATTGGTGGTCATAGTGATGTTGAAAAGGCCAAGAAGTTCATGGAGCATGTTTAGATTCCATCAATTGAATATTAATCGCCAGATTTTCTTTCAGAATTGCATGAAGATATAATCCTTGACAAGAAGACAAGGTATTCAAAGCGATGGGATGTTGATTACCTTTGTATTGGTCTCAAAGGCACCAATCCAAGCAAGGATAGATGGATTGAGATTGGAAAGGTGAGATAACTGTACCTTCATCTTCAGATTGACTAAAAGTAGTCTTTTGGAGGTCCAAAATCTTCCCAATGGGGAGGAGTGATCTAGGGGATCAAATTTTGCTCGAAAATCAAAGTGCTTGGAATTGCTTCAAAACATACACGTGCATAGGCCTCATGCTTATGATCCCAATGCAACTTGAACATGTTCAAATGAACGTTGTATGAGAAAGACATCATGTTCTATTCATTTTTCCAAACATGCAAAATTTTGCTGACTGTACAGTCCATACAGTGCTGACATGGTAGCTTACCGTACAATCTGTATGATTGTACAATGTTGACGTGGAAGGGTACGGACCCACACATGGAAAGTGATGTGGCAGTGATGAGTTGGCATGCTGACTGGGTAGGATATGTGACAAACAAGTGGATGAATCCGGTGTTGACACATGTTGTTATTCTGGCAAGTTGTATGGTGCCACGTGGCCCAGTCGTGGGATACCACATGGCACCCCTCCAATGAACAAAAGGTGTGTAGTCCATGGGGGTCAAACCCCCGACCTCCGGATGGACACATCATCGCCTTGGCCGGGCCTGGGCTACCATCCTACCTGTGGGTTTTGCTTACCACTATAGTGTGTTTATAATTATTTGAGTTGAAATGTATGATCGATCGGTGGAGTAAAGGGCCGGGGATAATCCCCAAACCCCGGTCCATAGCATAGAATATGACCACTCATTCAAATTGGCACAGGGGGAACATTCCATCACATAACCCTCGATTACTACACGACCCGTTACGTAATTGTTTGGCATGGGGTTTCACATGTTTAGCCTTGGTCACATGTATGGCTATCCATACGACCACACCTTCGTGCAGAGGAGCTAGGTGATGGGTGTGCCAAACTATTAGGTCATTGGCCACATGAGGCCATATGATCGAGTTATCTGCCGAGGTTTGGGGCCCGATGCAAACGGTCCTACATTTTTGACTTTTTTGTGGGAATCGTTGCGAGTGCTAGGTTTTGGCATGAAAAACACACAGAGGCCAAGGGAGTCAGATAGTGGGTGCATTTTGGAGAGCAAGTACAACAAGCTTGAATGGGAAAACATCCAGGAGGTGTAATGTATTCATTTTTTTGGCCAAACCAGGTGCCGAAAAATCCTAGCTAGGGGTTTTGGACGTTCTGGAGCCATTGGAGCCATCTATTTTGTATTCTGAGCACTGTAAAATCACTTTTTAAGCATAATGAAATTGATCCAAGGGAAGCTCGACCGAGATATGTAGCCCAAGAGAGGGGTGAACTCCTTTATCATTTGTTGTGTTATGTGTTCATTTTTTTATGGTTTTTATATGTTTGATATGCTGCTCATGATTAAGTAAAAGCTCATTAAACTTATGTGTTAGTAACTTGATCCAATTACCCAAACACATACCATTTTTACACTTGCAATTTAAAAGAGACAAGTCTTCTTCATTTTCATATCAGTTGGAAACAAGCCCACTCCAATTACAAATCAACCTGTAAGGAATTATTTCTACAAGTGCAACTAGACTTTGTCTGCCACTTCAAATTGGTGTGGCACCCAGTGTTGATCATGGTGCTACTTTCACTTGGTATTGGACTTCTGTAAAATATCCTGAACCTGTTGGTGGATGTGCTGGATCCACTCAATGAACTGGGTGGCTTTGTCAACTCCTGTTGGAGCATGTGATGAGTCTGCCTTGGTGGTCGCAAGGGGTAGTGCAACATCCATGTGAACCAATGGTTGAAATCCCAACCCCACCTGAAAGGGGTTGTGGTCGGTTGAGCTATGTATGGCTCTATTGTAGTTGTGCTGAACATAAGAAAGACTCTCATCCTAGGTGCAGGGGTTCTTGTAATTGTACATGTGCAGGATGTGCATGATCACTGGGTTGACGACCTCGATTTAGCCATCCATCTGGGCATGGAAGGCAGTGGACTTGGTGAGCTTGGTATCCAACAATGACCAGAGGCTTGACCATAATGTGCTGAGGAACCGATTGTCCTGATATGAGATAATGGTTTTTGGGATCCCAAAGTGTACCCACACTCATTCAAATAATATCTTGGTAGTGGCCTCCACTATGATGCTCTTCTTGCAGGCGGCCAGAATCACCATCTTGGAAAAGAAAACAACAACCACAAAAACATAGTCATTTCTCCACTTCATGGATGGAAGGACTGACATGTAGTCCATTGATATGGATTCCTAGGGCCTATCGAGAGTAGGCAGAGGAGTTTACATGCCTTGTTTCTTAGTGGCTAGTTTGGAAATAGTGCAGGATCGAATATACTTGCTGACATCTTGTCGTATTTTCGGCTAGTAGAAATGTTGCTGCAACACTGTCGCTTTCTTTTTCACGCTGAAGTGTCCCGCCACCTGACTATAGTGGGATTCCTAAATCAACTTCGTTCGCTCACTTGATTGAATGCAGAGATGTCCCAAATGGCACAACAACTCGTTCTGAAGATGGAAATTAGTGACAACTGTGTTTGTGCCCAGCATTTGTTAGGTGTTGGCGAAGTTGGGATCTGTCTCATAGAGGTAGGGCCATCCAGAGGTCTCTTGGTCACAAGAATCTAGAACTTTGGTGAGTGTCACGACTGGAGGTTGGCTAAGGCAATCAATGAATCGGTTGGTAGTTCCTGTTTTATACTTGATGTTGAGGCGAAATTGCTGCAAATATGTGGACCAATTTTGATGGCGGTCATTCTTCAATTTTCCTTATGTCTACATGAACTACAACAAACTATGATTAGTGTGGATGACTATATCCTTCCCAAGAATGTAATTCCTCTAATGGCAGGAGGATTTCACAATGGAGTACATTTATTTTGTTGTAAGTAGGGTACTTTTGGACGACATCTAATAATGTTTCACTATGATATGACAAGGGGTGGTTGTGCTGAGTGATGATTGCACCCACAACATAGTCTAAAGAATTTGTCTTGATCTCAAAGAGATATTGTAGGTTACGTAATGAAAGCACTGGGGCTAAGCATAAGAGTTGCTTGATACCAACAAATTAGTTTTGTTGGGACAAGCCCCACACAATATTTTTCTTGCCACCACCCCTGGTTATTTGGCTGAGGGCCCATGCGATATGGGAGAATCCCAACACAAAACTGCGATAGAAATTGGCAAGGCCTAAGAAGATCCAAAGCTCAGTGAGTGTGGTTAGGGATGGTCAATCATGGATGACTTGAATCTTGGCTGGATCAACATGCAAACCATGTGCATCAACAATGTAGCCTAGGTACTAGACCCTGTCCATGTCGAAGGAGCATTTTTCCAAGTTGGCATATAGCTTGTGTTGCCACAGAGCATACATAACTTGCTAAATATGCTACAAGTGTTCTACCCAAGTCTTGTTGTAGATGAGGATGTCATCTAGATACACCACCACAAAATAATTAATAAAATGTCGCAAGATATCATCCATCATCCTCGTGAAATTTGTTGAGGCATTTTTTGAACCAAAGGGCATGACCAACCATTCAAAAAGACCTTCTTTTGACCTAAAGGAAATTTTCCATACATCTATTTGTTTTATTGGGACCTGATGATAGCCAGAATTCATATCAATATTACTGAAGTATTTCCCCCCCTTGAGATGATCAAGGAGATTGTTGATTTGGGGAATTGGGTACCATTTCCTGACTATGATTTTATTTAGGTTCCGGTAATCAATGCAAAGTCCCTAGGTCTTGTCTTTCTTTTGCACCAACACGATTAGGCTACCACAAGGTGATGAGTTGGGTTGAATGTGCCCCTTGTGGAGAAATTCTTGGATCTGATGCTTGATCTCCTCATTTTCTAGCAGAGAGCGATGATAGAGTGGACCATTGGGTAGCGGTGCATCGGGTGTTAGATCAATGGGATGCTTGACCTGATAGTGGAGTGGTACCCCAATAGGTGATGAGAAGATGCCTTTGTATTCTTCCATGACCTTATCCACTTGCTTCTACTACATGGAGAGATTAGCCGCGAAGGTCATAGATGTGGCTGTAACCTTTCACTCACTCTGAGAGAGAATCACGAAGAGGACAAACTTCCCGGTCTGAGAAATGACCATCCTGCATTGCTTGGAAGGGATCAAGGAAATAACACTAGGTGGGACTACCTTGGGTATCCTGTACAATTTCTCGTTCAAAGTAATAATAACACTACGAGGTATAGACTCATATACAACATGATGTTTCCATAAATAAGGTTGGCCCAAAAGAACATCACAAACTTCAAGGGGAGCAACATCACACAATACCTCATCTTTGAATGGCTTGATGTCGTATGATAGACGACATTGTTGGCTGATGTGAAGATCACTCCCTTGGCAGAGCCATTCGATAGTGTAGGGATGTGGGTGTGGAGTTGTCGGTAGGGCTAGTCACTTGATGAGATCTACTGAGATGAGGTTCTTCTCAACAATGAAGTGCAGTGAAGCACCTTTCACCCACATCTATGAATTAAAGAGGCGCTCACCTTCCTATGGCTCATCAGGTTCACCGAGTTGGATCTTAGTGGTAGAAACGGTGGCACTGGGTTCCGCATCAATGATTCGTCTCCCATTTTCGAGTTCTGACTCAGAGTTGGAACCCACATATGATTCAAAGGCTTTTACCTTAGCCACCAATGACTGGTTTGAGCGACAATCAAGAGTGTTATGCTGGGGGCTCTTATGGAAGTCACACCACTTCTCAGTATTTTTCTTCATCTTCCGATTTTCCTTCTTTGCTTGCAGCTTGGACTGGTTGTCTTGAGGTTTCCCATATTTTCTCTATCCTTTATTCTGTAGGTTAGGGCTTCCCTTACCCTACTTCTAATGTGAGGGGTTCCCAAACCCAAACTGTCACATCTTTTGTTTAAGCTTTTGCTTGATTTTGACGACATATCGATAGGCCGTGCCCAAGGATGAGATGTTAAAAAACTCCATTTCCATCTCCCATTTAGTACTTGAGCACCAAATATCACTTAAAATATTTGATACTCATCTTGGTGTGCAAAGTATGGAAGACATTGGTGAACTCTGGCACTGTTTGGTCTCTTTCCTGCCACAGTGTAGTCCATCTTGTATACAAATTGTCATAACTTCCAATAAGGTAGTATTGTTCCTTAATAACATCCATGAAGGAACCCCAAGTGGGTGCAAGTACCTCCAAAGACACCTAGTAGATGAGTGCAAAAAAATCATCCACTAGAACAAATCATTGGGAATAAATATGTAGGGGTTGAAACCCAAAGAAGAATATGTTCATCAGAACCACAACACCTAGCACTGTTATCTACAATTGAGCCAAGAAGTTTTGAAGAAGCCAACAAACATGAACACTGGAACAAGGAAATGGATGAATAATTGGATTAGATAGAGAAGAATGACACATGGGAACTATTTCCAATGGAAAAGAACAAGAATGTGATTGGTACAAAGTAGGTATTCAGAAAAAAATTGAACGAGGATGGACATGTGATCTAAAAATGAAGAAGACTTGAAATCTTGAAATTATTTGCAAGTAAATTTTATGTGTTAAAAGCAAATGGATCAACTTTGCGACACATTAATTAAAGGATTACTCATGCAAGATACAAATAAACAACAACATAATCAATGAACATAAGCACATAAACACAACAATTGATAAAGGAGTTCACCCCTCTCTTGGGCTACATCTCCTGGTCTAGCTTCCAATGGATCATTATTATTAATTTCTCAAAGTGCTCAAAAACGTGCTTTACAATGCTCAAACTGACCAATAGACTGCTCCAATGGCTTCAGAGCATCCAAAACCCCCTAGCTAGGATTTTTCGGCACCTCGTTTGGCCAAAAAACGAAGAAGTTAGGCCTCCTGGAAGTTCCCCCTTCAAGCTTGCTGTCTCTGCATCTACAAAACGCACCCTTGTGTCATGAACCTAGCACACACGCTTCTTTAAGAAAAAAAACCTGGCACTGGGTGCAACCACGCCAATGGTGTGAACTGTAGGACAGTTATGGGTGCGCCAGCCCCTAACCGCCTAGCTCTCGGACACATGAGGGTCATATGACCACGCTCTATAAGAAAAGGGCTAAATTGTAAGAGCCAATAGTTAAGCGCCAAGTGTTGGGCGCATTGAAACCGTGCTAACCATTACATGCGCTCTTGGTCATGGTCACATGGCGTAACACAAAGGACCATGAGCTATATTTAAATACCCCCGTGCGCGCCATTTAACAAAAGGTATGGTTGTATGCAATATAAATGCGACCAGGGGCTGGGGCTAAGCCCCAACCCGGACCCCCACGCCGACCATTACATTAATTGAATTTAAATATATGTTAACACATATTGTTACAAGCAACAACATGTGGGCTAGTGGTAGCCCACACTCTACCAAAGCGCGGAGCCAAAGGGAGGTCCGAGGTTCGACCCCCACGAACCCCATACAATTTTAAAACAACAAACCAAATGCCAATACTGCAGTGCCACATGGCAACCCATGACTGGGCCATGTGGCACCATACCATTGACCAAAAACGATGCCACGTGTCACAGCCTAATTCGACCACATCTACCAATCAACAACTGCCACATCAGCACATGCCACATTAGCGTATGATCATACGACCCTGCCACGTCAGCCTGTACGGACTGTACAGTCAGCGTCCTTTTTTTCTTCCTGTTTGACTATTCAAATAGATCACAATATCTCTCGCTCCCGACGTCCGTTTAAGACACAATGAATTGCGTTGGGTTTGCAATGACGATGCCTATGCTCTCGTTCGATTTGAAGCGATTCCGAGCACTTTGAATTTTTGAGCAAAATTTGATCCCCTGATCACACCTCCCCATTGGGAAGCTTTTGGACCTCCAAAAGACTATTTTCAGTCTATCTAAAGATGAGGGTATAGTTCCCTCACCCTTCCAACCTCAATCCACTTGGCCTTACTTGGATTTGTACCTTTAAGACCAACTCGAAGATACTCCACATTTCCTCATTTTGAAGTTCACATTCTCCTGTCAAGGATGGTGTCTTCATGCAGTTCTGTAAGATACTCTGGGGAAAAATCATCTATGGAAGGAATCTGAACATGCTCTCCATGATCGTCAATCAACGGAGGTTCATACAATTTCAAATTCTCAACATTAACGACTGCATACATCTGCATATAAGGAGGCAAATCTAAACGAAAAGCATTGTTACCAATCTTGTCGATAATCTTGAAAGGACCATATCGAATCGGTTTCAATTTTTTACCTTCTCTTTTAATTCTCTCCTTATTGATGTAAAGCCAAACTTCATCTCCAACTTGAAAACTGTGATCAACACAATGCTTGTCATGTCTCGTCTTATACTTGGCCTGACTCTTTTCCAACTGCTCTTGCACCACTTGATGTATCAACTGAATTTGTTCAATGAACTTTTCTGCCCTATCAATGTCATATTGACCATCAATAGCAATATCCTTCCCAAAGATAAAATCTAAAGGAGAATTGGGAAAATAGCCAAAACATGCTTCAAATGGCGACGTTTGAGTCAAAGAGTGCTTAGCTCGATTGTACGCATGCTGAATGTAGTGTAAATGCTCATCCCAAAGTTTAGGATGCTTGCTGCAATAAGCACGAAGAAGATGCACCACTGTTCGATTTACCACCTCTGTCTTACCATCTGTTTGCGGATGAAAAGATGTGCTCTTTTTAAGTTTGGTGTCCATGAGTGCCCATAAACTCGACCAAAAACTTCCAACAAATCGAGAATCCCAATCAGAAATAATGGACTTAGGCAATCCAAAATGCACCCAAACATTTTGAAAGAACATCTGTGCCATTTGTTCTGCTATAACATGCTTAGTACAAGGCATCAAAATACACATTTTGCTAAATCGATCAACCACAACATAAAGATAATCATGATTTCATCTTGACATAGGTAAACCACCTACAAAATCCATGGAAATACTTTCCCAAGGTCAAGAAGGAACTGGAAGTGGAGCATACAAACCCAACTTTTGATTGCTAGGTTTACTTGTGGCACACAACGAACATTTCCAAACATATCGTGAAACACTTTCATTCATTTTAGGCCAGTAGTAGTACCTTTGCAAGTTAGCTACTGTCTTGCCTACACCAAAATGACCAGCAATAAGAGAAGAATGCGCTTCTCTTATAATGTTTATTCTTTCCCCCCTGTGGAATACACAACTTGCCAAGATGATACAAGAGATTATTATGCACATGATAATCCAATTCTTCAACATGGTTAGAGTGGCACAAAGTTTCATACACTTCTTTGAAATCAGTATCTAAAGAATATTGCTCCACATAACT
>ML779613.1:1414038-1425903 GCA_009831015.1 Picea engelmannii | reverse complement strand
GAAGAAAAGAAGGCCGAAATGCAAGGAAGGATAAATTCTTTTGATGGTGCTTTCTAAGGTATGTTATTTACAGATCATCTCACCATTTTCGCTATAAATTTTTTTCTATAATGATTCAGATCCTGAAATTTCTATGCAAGTGAGAAAACATATCCAAGTATCTGTGGTTAAAAATTCATCTTGTGGGTCATTGTATGTTTGGAGTTACACTTTGTGGAAAATAGGGTTTATGACTAGTCCTGAAACTAGTCAAAAAAAGGTGTTTCGGGTAAAAACGTCATAACTTCTTCATAACATATCCAAATTCAGTCAGAATAATTGTTTTGTTTATATCATAGTATTTAGTATTCTCTAGAACAGTTTCAGATCAATTCAAAAAATATTCCACGCGAGGCACACTCTACAAGGTCATTCTCTAGAATAATCTAGAATTTAGCAAGGTATGCCATTTTTGCTATAACTCCTTTTCTGAGAGGTTACAAGAAGTTCCACCTGGAGGAATTGCATAAAAACACTAAAGAACATTTTGTATCGGTTTTAGATATTTATTCATTACAGGTACAAATTTATGATTATTGCAAGTTAGGGTTGTTGACTAATCCAAAACTAGTCATGGTTAAGACAAGCAGTTGATGAGTTGGCACATACATGAGGTGTATAGTTGATGATGTTGGTACATATTGATGAGTCATTGTTGATGAGTAGTTGACACATTATTGGTATATACTTGGTACATGGTTGGATGCACTTGTTTATGGTACAGGTTGATTATAGGTTGTTTGGCATAGGTTGGTGCATGGTTGATGCTCTTGTTTATGGTACAGATTGATATCTGTTGAGGATTGTTGCCTCATCTCAGTTGGTGATGAGAATGTAAGCTGAGTCTTGCATATAGATCTGGTGCTCTTGTAGAGTTTCACTCTATTCATTTGTTGCTGAAAAACCCCCAGATTGAAGTCCATAATAAAAAGAAAAAATGTACATACATCTTGTGTTCCTTGTGGAGATGATTTGTTGATGATATATTGCTGATATATGTTGCAGATATGTATTCACATCTAACTAATTATTAATGACAACAATGAGTAATGAGTAAATGTCGAATGCTAACTAATGAGTTTTGTGTAAGAGGGAAGTTTTGTGAAAAAGATCCCCACACTCATTCACCCCCCCCTCTAAGTGTGGTAGGTGTGTCCAACATAGGGTACAGGTTGGCCCCACCTTATTGTAATTGATAATTAATGTAAAAGATAATTAATCTGGTTAATATTAATTATATTATGAGATAGAGAGGTTGGCCCTGTTGTGCCAATGGACACTTCTATTGACAGGTCAAGTCTAATATAAGTAAAGGTAAATTCCCCATTGAGGAATAATATCTTTTCTATGAGTTTGGAAATTTCAACAAGTACATCTTCTTGGGAAAACTGCACACCTTTCTTGGGCACTAGTCTTCTAGGGTTTGCAAGCACCCTCTTGTGTGTTAGGTTTTCTTTGTGGTGAAGGTATTTCTCTTGAATAATATAGAAAAGGATTTGGCTAGGTTTTCTTCCCTTGTTGAGAAGGGTTTCCCAGGATACTTCTTGTGTTCTTGTGCATGGTGTTTCTTCTTGTGATCTTGGTTGCTACAACATATTAGGATATGGTTTAAGTAAAAGGATAAAAATGGAATGAACTTCATGATTAATGTTACCTATTGAAAAATCAACATGGTATTAGAGCATAGGTCTTGAAGAACTCCTGCACAAGCATTCAAAAGGCTAAACCTTCCTCCTTTTGCAGTTCCATATGACCTCTAGGGTTTTTGCAAAAATCTGTACGATCCTCATTTTCTCAGTCCTTTCACCCATTTACAAGTGGATGTTGGAGGTAAAACTTGGATCAATATGTACGACCCTCCTCAGCGCATCTCCATAGACCTTCAAAATAAAATTTCTAGGATTTTGAATTGTTGGCCCCAAGGTTTCTAGGGTTTCGATATTTTCTGCAGAATCCTGATCTTAGGATTTCTGCTACTTCTTGAATAAAAGTTTTCAATTAAACAAGGATTCCTATGACAGTCTCAAAGTTGATTGTTGGCATTCATAAGTCCAAAAAAATCCAAGGTTACTAATGCAACATGTTTACTTGAGTACTCTTTTCGGATGTGGTAACTAAAAATTTACCAGATACAACTACCAATGAATAGAAGAAGATACGAAAGGAAGAAGATGTCAAAGAAAGAAAATTAATCATCTACTTAGTAATATATCATCTCTTACCTCGTATTTCCAACCTGAAGACAACTTATGAAATGTATGAAGCATTAAAAGAAATGTTTGAAAGTGACAACACCCTTAGAGCTCTTACCTTGAAGAGCCAACTTCAAAGTACCAAGATGACGAAAGGTGACACAGTTTCTATCTTCTTTATGAAGATATTAGATATTAAAGAACATCTAGAAGCCATTGGAGAAATCATGTTTGATAGAGAACTTGTCTTATCCACTCTCAACAACCTTCCAAAACATTGGGAGCCTTTTCTTCAAAGTATCAATGGAAGAGAAAGTCTACCAACCTTTGATTGTCTATGGACATATTATACTCAAGAAGAACTTAGAATTAGAAATAGAGGAGTGGAAGACTCCCCAGAACAAAATCATTCTCTTGAACTTCATACAAAGAAAGGATGAATATTCAAAAGAAACTGTAGACAAACATTCAAAGATGAAAAGTCTTCATCAAACCCAGGCTATAATCAGAGAAAAGATGTTTCAAAAATTCAGTGCTTCAGATATGACAAATATGGATACTATGCAAGAAATTGTCCAACCAGGAAGAAGGGAAGGCAATATGATTCTACCGCTGACATTGATCCAGATCCACCTCAAAAAAATGAAGATAAGAGAGAGGAGAAGTACTTCCTCTAAACTAAACCTGACTACAAACCCAAGTAAATGAATTGATCTCTAATTTTATAGTTGATTGCATTCTTAATAAATGAAGGGTATTATCCCTAGTATGGGATCCCTCAAAGACTTGGAACTTTATCCCTGGTATGAGAGTCCAAACCTTATTTGATTGATTATTATGCTGGACAAGAAGACATAGAAGATCTAACAAGAAATACAAGAACATTCCCTTCCTTTAGACTTCAAAGAGAGTTACTTGACTCAGAGGGAGTCAAAAAAAAGAAGAAGGAAGAAGGAGTTAATATCCTCAGCAATTCAGAGGAAGACAAACAATATTCCAACAAATTCAAATACTCCAGTTGATATGACCAGAGATATTACAATAGGGAATAAAAGGCATGCCCAGATTTGAAAAAACTATGCTATAAGACAACGAAACATACAAGTCCCTCAAAGGACACCTTGAGAAAGAAAAATAGTTTTTCAAAACTACCCTTCAGTCATGAGCCACTTCATTTATTCTGAACCTCCTTGAAGGAGCAACAAGAGAACAAGTATGGCAAGATACCATAACAAAATAATACCGATATATATTAAAGAATGATGTATAAGATATTGTTCAGAGACTAGAAGGGAAGTCTGTGGTGACTTCCAAGTGTATCTATAAGATCAAGCATGCAACTGATGGACGTGTTAAGAAATACAAAGAAAGATCTATAACCAGAAGATTCTCACAAACAGAGGGAGTTGTCTATGATGTGACACTTGATCCATTAAGCCCGATACAATTCCATCCATACTACCATCCATGAGTTGGAAACTATATCAGATGGATGGATTCTTGTTGAGTTTGGGTTTCAGCAAGAGTGTTGTTGATCCAAACCTATATTATTACAGTGTTGGTGATGAGAGCCTAATTTTGATGACTTATTCAGAAAGCCTTATTGTTGGATACAAGTAAGCCTTGACTTCTGATGAAGGATCTAAGTACGATGCACTACTTCTTGGAAGTATGAAAGAGAAACAATGAGATGTTTTCTGAGCCAAGGGAAATATACAATGGGAATATTAAAGGAGTCCAGTATGATAGAATGCAAAACCACCGTGATGGATTTGAAGAAAAATGAATGATGATTATTCAGATGAGATTGATCCACAACTGATTGGATCATTGATGTATCTAGTTAACACCAGACCTGATTCATGCTATGCAGTGAATATGCTTAGTCAATGCATGAGCCAACTAAGATAGATTTACTTGATCATGAGATGAATCCTATGATGATAACCAGAGATGTATGTAAATATCTTTGAGAACCCAATGTTTCATGATAGGTTGAAACATGTTGAGATAAAATATCATTATATCAGAGATATGATGCAGAGGAAAATAAGTACACATGTAGTACCTTCATACACATGAGCAGATTGCAGACATATTCACCAAATTAAATTGGTCAAGGATACCTCCCTAGTTGAGAGGGAGTATTTATAACTACAACCAAGAAAAAGTTCAAAGTACATTCATGTGAGACTTGGCATGAGGAAGAATGCCTTCCTAGCTGAGAGGGAGTATTGATGATTGCAACTAAGTGAGACATTCTCCAGGACACAAACTTGAGAGAGAGCTCCTGAGAGGGATGTGTGGTTCCTATCTGAGACAGATCTGGAACATAGAGATGACCTCCTCCTTTTAGAGAGTTGAGAAGAACTCAAGATTATTCTCTTGTGTAACACAATGAGAAAGGAGATTTGCAGAGTTGGACGTGCCTGTGGCTGAGCATAAGGTGAATGTGTGAAATCCCAAAGTGTTGGATGCATCATCATGAGACATAAATGAAGATGATGTATTAGCCTCCTTTGAGTAGAGAGTTGATGAGAAACTCTAGATGACTCTCCTGTGTAATGCAGTGGGAAAGAATATTTGTTGAGTGGATGTGCCTCTGGACGAGCACAGGAGAATGTGATCCTAGTGGCTAAGAATTAGTGAGAGTGGTTCTTCTGTGTAATGTAGTGAGCCAAAGATATGGACATCCCTATGGATGTGCCCCTAGTGGATGAGCACTAGTGGGTGTCTGAGATCCCTTGCTATATAGTTCAAGAGTCAGACTTTCCTGTAACCCTAATTGTAATGTAAAGGGTACAGGTCGCCCCCACCTTAATGTAATTGATAATTAATGTAAAAGATAATTAATATGGTTAATATTAATTATATTATGAGATAGAGAGGTCGGCCCTATTGTGCCAATGGAAACTTCTATTGACAGGTCAAGTTTAATATAAGTAAAGGTAAATTCCCCATTGAGGAATCATATCTTTTGTGTGAGTTGAAAATTTCAGCAAGTACATCTTCTTGGGAAAAGTGTGCACCTCTCTTGGGTGCTAGTATTCTAGGGTTTGCAAGCACACTCTTTTGTGCTAGGTTTTCTTGGTGGTGAAGGTATTTCTCTTGAATAATATAGAAAAGGATTTGGCTGGGTTTTCTTCCTTTGTTGAGAAGGGTTTCCCAAGATACTTCTTGTGTTCTTGTACATGGTGTTTCTTCTTGTGATCTTGGTTGCTACAAAATAATAGGTTATGGTTTAAGTAAAAGGATAAAAATGGAATTAACTTCATGCTTAACCTTACCTATTGAAAAATCAACAAAGAGAAAGGTCAGTAGAGAAGTAAAGGCTTGTAGACAGGGGGAGCAACCCTAGAGGAGGATTACCCTTTTCCATTGATGTTAAAGGGGGAGAGAAAGAACCAAGGCATGGAATTAGTGAAAATAAACATGATACAGAGAGAGATAATATTTTGAGACAATAAAGGCATGCAAACAGGGGGAGTGATGGTCACAGGGGGAGCATGAGCATGTGCATGAGTATTTCCATGCCTAAGTGTTTCCATCAATGCCAAAGGGGGATATTGTTGAAAGATTGGTTGTCATTGATGTCAACCCTGAAGGATCAGATCCTATCACTGAGAGTGGGGGGGGTGAATCCGTGACACAATAATTTTATCAATTATTCTTTTGTTAATGCAAATAATATTTTAACACAATATTTTATCGTGGAACCCAATTGGGAAAACCACAAACACTTTTCTAGTAACTGCAAAATTTTGTTTTACAAGTTACATAAAAGGAAGATGTTCTTCCTTTTAGATCAACACCAACTGATTAGGATGCACCCACACCCTTGTTCACCAACACCAATTGGCAGAAGGCTTCGACCCCCTATTTAGTCAACTACAACTGACAAGGAAGCACCTAGTCCCTTGCAAGCTCTAACCTGCCCTTGCACCACCCAACCACCCTTATTTTTTGAATCTGGAAAACTTCTGTATCATGTCTTCACTGCTTGTCTCTCTTCTTTTGTGATTTAATATATCTTCTGATTCAGACTACAGAGACACTTTCTTCTCACCACTCTATCTCGTTTATATAATCTTCAAACTAGTGTGAGATATAACACATTGTGTCCTTTCGTTTGGACCATCACACCTCTTCATTTAACTTAACCATAATCTATGTTATTATTCAAACCTTACCGTGAAGGATTTTCATAAATCGATCATAGATATGGATCAATTTAATCTTTTAACTTGATCCCAAACCTCTAAAAATACTATAGAAATCGAGTTCTGCTTAGGTGCTTCCTTCAAACCATTTATATATGACCACAGGTGTAGAACCATGGGCTTATTAATTTAAGCACTGTCTCTTCATTCACCCTTTTCCTTTTATCCCCCATATGTCCAGTGATGGAACCGTGTTCTTTGGTACTTCGTCCTTTGGGAAGTCAGGACTTTGGACATTTTCTAGTGGTGAAACTTCCGAAGTAAAAACTCCCAGAGTGACGTAACTTGCTGACATCACTTGTTGATGTGGCACTTCCTGAGTGGTTTCCACATGTCACTTGGATTCATGGCTTATGTATGCTTAAAATACTTATGGGACCTTGACACATGACATCATCTGATTAAGCCATGTGTCCTTGCTGATGTCACTGTTGATGACATGGGATCTCAATGTGAGTTCTATGTGTCTTAACCTCGTGACTCTGGAACTTCGGCCTTTGGGTGAATTTACATGTTCTAAACTCCATTTTTACGAGGTGGTCAGTGCCAAAGTTGACCATGATCTTGATCCGACGGTCATCATGTATTGTCAAGATCTAACATTCCTCATTCATTTTGGCCTTCAGGACTTTGGGTAATTCGATTTCTCCACTTCCCAATTCTCCCGATGTGAGATTCCCCGAAGTGTAAACCTTGAGTAACTTGAATTCATCTAATGGTCATTCTTTAACTCGAAAAAGATTTAACACGATCCAATGACTGTCAGGAATTCAACTATTTGGGATCTCGGGCCTTTGGCCTCGCTTATCCTATCCTTCTACTTTCTTTGATCGATGGTCAGGATATCTCCCAAAGTGTTTCCTCATATCAGATGACTTACATCTATTTCAGGAGATTTGTGGCTTACTCTGTCCTTCCACTAAACATGATGTGATGGTCCTGATATCTCCCAAAGTGTTCTTCATATCACGTGGTCCACATTTGCTTCGAGACTTTGGCCTTTGGGTGATCTTACTTGTTCTCAACCCTTTTCTCCCAAAGTGGTCAACGCCGAAGTTGACCACTACTACCTTGGCGCACTCTGAATAAATCATATGGTCCTCATTTACTTCGGGACTTCGTATCAAACGATATTTGTCTTTGCTTATCCTATCCTTCCACTTAAAAGTGACCCAATGACCATCAAGAATTCGGGTATTCAGGATCTCAACCCTTTTTCCTTGCTTATCCTATCCTTCCACTCAAATTGATCCATTGGTCAAGAAATATCTTGAAGCAAATCAACAATCAAGGATGATTGCAGGGTCCTCAACTAGAACGACGTTTAAAATATCATCAAGTTCCGCAATGGAAACTGCTCGTTGGTAGTGGAACTGATGCCAACCGTAGATCTATTGTTGGGTGACCATCGACGGTTGATGTATATTATGGAACCATATCTTGCACATGGTTTAGCCCATCACCCAAACTCCACAATTTGAAGTTGTGCGATTGTTGGTGGATCAACCACAGTCATCGGTCTTTGAATCTATAAGATCTGACAGTCTAGTCTAATTGCGAGATTGGGAATAACACGTTGTTTAATTCTCCTTTTTCTCTCTGCAATCCCTCCCTACCATTGATATGGCGCTTGCGTATCCAATGGTCCTGACTTGATCTGATCACGTTTCAGCAATGCACTTTCCCTTTTGAGTTTCATCTGCATCATCTCTTCTGAGATTTTATCTTTATTCGCTAACCCTCCCAAGATTTAATCTCTGCATACTGTCCTACTGTTTGACATCAATGAAAACACATTAATGACACTATGTCCAACAATCTCCCCCTTTGTCATTGATGGAAACACACCAACTTCATACAAAATCTCCCCCTATGATGATGCTTCTCTCCTCTGAAGTTACTCTCCCCCTTTGACATCAATGGAAAATGGTTGCTTCCCCTATGGTAAATCTCTATTTGTATGTATGCTTCTAACCAAAATCTGAACTTGGGTAACTCCTCCTGCAATCATACTTTTCTTGTCATAACTGAATGACTCCTCCTGACTTTGATTGTTGTCTCCCCTTGAATTGGTGCCAATTGATGCATTATTTTCTTGAGAGATTAGATTGGAAGAGGGATTACTCCCAATATTTGCATGAGATATTCAAATGCATCTCTACTTAAGGGTTTAGTGAAAATATCTGCCACATGCTCTTGTGTTGGGACATATTCCAATTTAATGTTCTTATTTTCATCCTAATCTCTTAGATAGTGGTATTTTATGGGAATGTGTTTTGATTTGTAGTGTTGGACCGGTTTCTTGGAGAGACTTATAGAGATTGTATTATCACAGTAGATAGCAGTAGGTTCTTCAAACACTATTTTGATGTCTTGTAAGGTTTTTTTCATCCATTCCACCCATGTGCAACATTCTTCCGCTGCAATATACTCAGCTTCAGTGCTAGACAGAGAAATTGATGATTGTTTCTTGCTTATCCAAGCTACCAATGATTCTCCCAAGAAGAATGCTCCTCCACTTGTACTTTTTCTGCCATCTACACAACCTGCTCAATCTGCATCTAAATAGAATTTTAAAGTGAATGAATCCTTGCTAGGGTACCACAAACCAAGACCTATGGTTCCTTTCAAATACCTAAAGATTCGTTTCACAGCTTGAAAATGGCTCTCTTTTGGTGTTGCTTGGAATATAGCCACCATCCCAACAACTTGCTTGACATCAGGTCTTGAAGCTGTTACATAGAGTAAACTCCCAATCATTGATCTGTAGTGTTTTGGGTCTACAACTTTGGACTCATCTTCCTTGCTTAGTTTGCATCCAACTATCAAAGGTGTACTGACAGGGTTGCAATCATCTAAATGGAATTTCTTAAGCATATCTTTAACATACTTGGATTGATGGATAAAAAATCCTCTTTTGGACTGTATTATTTGTAATCCAAGAAATAAATTCAGTTCACCAAGCAAGGAAATTTCAAATTCTTGTTGCATCCTCCTAGCAAAGTCCTTACTCATTTTTTCATCATCACTGCCAAATATAATATCATAAACATATACTCCCACAATAATCATGTTATTATCAACAATTTTACAATAAAGATTGTTGTCTGTTGATTCTCTTTTGAGGCCTTGTTCTTGTAAATAAGAATCCAGCCTTGCAAACCATGCTCTGGGTGCTTGTTTTACCCCATAGAGTGATTTCTTTAGTTTACATACATAGTCTCCTTTGTTAGTTAGTTGAAATCCTTTTGGTTGCTCAATATAGACTTCCTCTTCTAAGTTTCCATTGAGAAATGCTGACTTGACATCCATTTGGTATACTTTAAATTTTCTATAGCTAGAGAAAGCTAAGAACATCCTAATTGCCTCTAATCTGGCCACAGATGCAAAGGTTTCTTCATAGTCTACTCCTTCAACCTGAGCATACCCTTTACATACCAATCTAGCTTTGTTCTTGATTAATTTCCCATTCTCATCCATTTGGTTTTTATACACCCATTTAGTTCCAATGACATTTTTATTTTTTGGTCTTGGAACTAGTTCCCAAGTTTGATTTTTTTCAATCAGGTCCAATTATTCATTCATAGCATTGACCCAATTCTCATCTTTACATGCCTCTTTGATTGATCTGGGATCAATATGTGACCAAAGTGCTACTTCTGTCTGATACAACAGTTGTTTTCTTGTGTGCACTCCATCACCTTTATTTCCAATAATCATTTCTTCAGGATGATTATTTTGAGTCATTCTTGAGGGTGTATTTGTGTCTCTTCTTGGGGATTCTTCTCTTATCTCTTCTTATCGAATATCTTCCTCATCTTCACTAGTATCCATATCATCCTATTTCTTTTCTTCTTTATTCTCTTCTACTTTTTCTGCTTGTGTACCAACTGGCTCATCATCATCTTCATCTTCACTGTCAAGTATAGTCTCTTGATGTTTGATCCTTATCATTTTAAAATCATCCACCTTGACATCTGCACTCTCAAAAATCTTATGTAATCTAAGTTTGTAGCATCTGTATGCTTTCTTGGTAGAATCATATCCAAGAAAGATACCTTCATCAGATCTAGCATCGAATTTTCCAAGATTCTCATCAAGCCTTTTGATGTAGCACTTACTTCCAAAGACCTTGAAGTATTTTACCGAAGGAGCTCTTCCAAACCATAGTTCATAAGGAGTCTTATTACTATTAATCCTGAGCAGACCTCTGTTCAATATGTATACTGCTGTGCTTGCAACTTCCCTCCAATATCCATCAGATAATTTTGCTTCATTGAGCATAGTCCTTGCAGCCTTCTCAACTGTTCTATTCCTTCTCTCAACAATCCCATTTTGCTGAGGTGTTCTAGTAATAGAGAATTGTCTTTTTATTCCATGGGTTTCACAGAAGAGATAAAACTCTTTTGAGGTGAACTCACCACCATTGTCTGATTTAAGACATTTGATTTTTGTCTCTTTTTCATTTTCAACAAGGGTCTTAAAAGCTTTGAATTTATTAAGTGCTTATGATTTTTCCTTAAGAAAACATACCCAACCCATTCTAGTAAAATCATCAATGAACAACATAAAGTAGGACTCTCCTTGCAAACTCTTGATCCTTGTAGGTCCACAAAGGTCGGCGTGAAAAAACTCTAAAGGTTTTGAGGTTGAGTATTATTTTATTTTGAACCTTAGTCTAGTTTGCTTCCCTAGTTGATAGTGTCTACACATAGGATTTGAGGGATTTATGATTTTAGACAAGTTTCTTACTGCCCCAAGATTGCTGAATTTCACCAAATTGTCAAAGTTAATGTGCCCCAACCTTTTATGCCATAGCCAACTTTCATCTACTAAATTTATATGACGCTCATTCAATTTTTTATTTAGTATATATACATTCTCGGGAGTTCTAGGAGCAATACCGACCAATTTTCTTGAGTCCTCTCTCCCAATATCACATTTTTGGAAATCAAAGATGCAAAAGTTCCATTGATCTCAGGTTTGGCTGACACTTAATAGGCTAGGTTTCAGTTTTTCAACAAGAATCACATCCTTGGCTTTGTCTTTTTCCAAACTCACGGTGCCTTTCCCAAGTATGTTACTGTTGACCCAAAAATCTGCTCTGGGCTCAACATGGTGTTTTACACAGTTACTTCTTCATAAAATCCCCTTGGTGCTATGGTTCCAGTCAAAGACAGTGGCGGGGGTCATAGTTACTGTGGCCTCTGCCCTTGAAAGAGTATCAGTTGGGTGCACTCAGGGACTTGTGGGCCTTCCCATGGCATTTCCTCCTCATGTCAAAACTGTTCTATTCAAGGGGTACAACACTTTCAAGTGGCATGGATCGAAACAATCTTTTCAACAAGCTATCATGATCTTGATTCCAAGTCAGTATGACCCATATGAGGCACGCAAAGTCAAAGTCACCCGAA
>ML779613.1:1332129-1396749 GCA_009831015.1 Picea engelmannii | reverse complement strand
CCTTCTTTACCGCCTCAGGCGAAGGACCACCTGTGGTGCGGGTAGCCTCTGCCTCGTGCCGAGCTACCAAAGAGGCTGTAACCGGCTTCACAGCCGGATAGGTCGGATCCGTCCCCTACGGACAGATTTTGCTTATAACAGTTACTTGAAGCATTGCCACCAAATGTAACTTCACCCTTTTGTTTCTTTAAGTTCAAAAAATTGTCCTTGTTTCCTGTCATATGTTTTGAGCACCCACTGTCAACATACTCGAGATCTTCTTTATCTTGGGATTTTAAGGCAATAAGACATTCCTATGTTTTTTCTTTTCTAAGCTTCTTTTGCTCTCTAATGAACTTTGGTTTTTTTGAGACTTTCATTAATCTGCAATTACTGGCTTTATGTCCATAATTATGACATTTGAAGCATTCTAGGTTCCCTTCTTCTAGAGGTGCAAAGGAGTTATAATTTCTACTTTTAACTTGATTTACTGTTTGGTTATCTTTAAGGTTATAGTTCTTATCCCACAAGTTTTTCCTTCCATTTTCTCTACAATTCATAGCTTTGTGTCCGAAATTAGAGCATGCAAAGCAATAACCAATGAAAATGTGAGGATACCTATTTGATAAGCCTTGTTTGGAGTTGTCTTATATTCCTTCTTGATGGATGGAAGTAGTCCTTTGGAGTTCTGAACATTTCTTGTCTTTTATTCAACTTTCTTCTTGAATGTACTGAGGAGAGCCACTGCATAAGATTTTGAGTTAACTTGTTTTTTTTTCTTGAGAATAACCTGAATCCCTTTGCCTGGTAATAATATTATCTAAGATTTTAGAGCTATTTTCATATCTTGTTTGAATAAGTTTCATATCAAGTTCTTTCCTTAAGTGAACTAATTCTTCCTCTATTCTTTCACAGGTTATTTGTTTCTCTTTAAGAGACTTCTCCAGACTTTCTTCCATCCTATTTGCTTCTAGGATTTGAATTTTCAGGTTGCTCATGAGTTTCTCCATCTCTTTTTCTTTTTGTTCATGTTTTTCCTTTTTGTTCAACTACAAAACTTTTCAGCTGTCTATATCTGGTTTTGTATCTTCTTAATTCATCCAAGGCACTGAGAAGTTCTTCTTCCATATTAACCTCTGCTTCATCTTCTGAATCTTCCTCATGCTCAATTTATTCTATCTCATTAGGCTCTTCAATAACTAGAAAAAAGACTTCATCATCATCACTGTCACTAGACTCCAATGAACTGTTGTTTTCTTCTTTTGAGTGATTTTTTTTTCCCTTTGTAAATCTTTTTCTTGTAGTTGGGTTTTTCCTTCTTCTTGTATTGTTTAATTGTGTATTATTCATCTTCATGGTCCTCCTTGGGATAGGGAAACTTGGATGCAAAGTGGCCAACCTTTTCACAATTAAAACATTTGAAAGGCAACTTGCCTTTGTACCTCCCTGATCCTTTCTGAAGTTTTTTAATAAAATTGGCTTCTTCTACATCAGATTCTTCATGATGGCTGGGTTGAGGCTTTTGCTTCTATTTTTTTGTTTTCTTGAGAACCTTGAATGCTGCCTCTCCTTTTGGAAGGGTCTCATGACCTAATCTTAACTCATAGGCTATGCAGATTCCATACAATTCATTCATGGTGAGTTTATCTAGTTTCTTTCGATCTTCAAGAGTGGACACTTTAGGATTGTATAGGATAGGTAGTGTTCTTAGTATCTTTTCAACTAACTCATTGTCGAAAACTTCTACTCCCAAATCGCTGATTGCATTAACAATATTATCAACCCTTTCGAAGTACTCTGAAATATTTTCTTCATCCTTCATTTTAGACCTTCATATTGTACTTTGAGAGTCTGAAGTTTGGCCCTCTTTACCTTGGAATCTCCTGCATATATAATTTCCAATTTATCCCATAGTTGTTTTGCATTATTACAGTTTAGTACTTTAGCAAGGATTTTCTTACTCAGTCCAGCTTGTAGTGTGTTTAAAGCCTTTGCATGTTCCCAAAATTTCTTCTTGTCTTCTGCTTCTATGGGAGTGGCTTTTGGAACTTCATATACCTTTTCAACTAATGTCCATACTTCCAATCCAATAGACATCAGATAGCTTTTCATTCTAACACTCTAGAAGACATAGTCTTCATCATCAAATAGGGGGAATTTTGATGACATCTTCGACTGCTGATCCATTCTGATGTATATTTCTCTTCAAGTGATTTAACCCTTTAGTGAAGAGACTCACTCTAATACCAATTGAAGGATCAAATCCTGTCACTGAGAGGGGGGGGGNACAATAATTTTATCAATTATTCTTTTGTTAATGCAAACAAAATTTTAACACAATATTTTATCGTGGAACCCAATTGGGAAAACCACAAACATTTTTCTATTAACTGCAAAATTTTGTTTTACAAGTTACATAGAAGGAAGATGCTATTCCTTTTATATCAACACCAACTGATCAGGATGCACCCACACCCTTATTCACCAGCACCAACTGGTAGGAGGCTTCGATTGCTTGTTTAGTCAGCTACAACTAATAAGGAAACACCTACTCCCTTGCAGGCTCCAACCTGCCCTTGCACCACCCAACCACCCTTATTTTTTGAATCTGGAAAACTTCTATATCATGTCTTCACTACTTCTCTCTCTGCTTCTGTGATTTAATATATCTTCTAATTCGGACTACAGAGACACTTTCTTCTTACCACTCTATCTTGTTTATATAATCTTCAAACTGGTGTGAGATATAACGCATTGTGTCCTTTCGTTTGGACCATCGCACCTATTCATTTAACTTAACCATAATATTTGTTATTATTCCAACCTTACCGTGAAGGATTTTCATAAATTGATCATAGATATGAATCAATTTCATATTTTAACTCGATCCCAAACCTCTACAAATACTACAAAAACTGAGTTTTGCTGAGGTGCTTCCTTCAAACCATTTATATATGACCACAACTGCAGAACCACTGGCTTATTAATTTAATCACTGTCTCTTCATTCACCCTTTTCCTTTTAGACCCCATATGTCTAGTGCTGGAACCGTGTTCTTCGGTACTTCATCCTTCGGGACGTCAGGACTTCATACATTTTCTAGTGGTGAAACTCCCGAAGTAAAAACTCTCGGAGTGACGTAACTTGCTGACGTGGCACTTCCTGAGTGGTTGCCACATGTCACCTGGATTTTTGTCTTATGTATTCTTAAAATACTTATGGGACCTTAACACTTGTCATCATCTGATTACGCCACGTTTCCTTGCTGACGTCACTATTGATGACATGGCATCTCAATGTGAGTGTTACCTGTCTTAACCTCGTGACTTTAGAACTTCATCCTTTGTGTGAATTTACATGTTCTAAACTCCATTTCACCGAAGTGGTCAGCGTCGAAGTTGACCATCATCCTGATCCGACGGTCATCATGTATTGTCCAGATCTAATGGTCCTCATTCATTTTGGCCTTCAGGACTTTGGGTATTTCGAGTTCTCTACTTCCCAATTCTCTCGAAGTGTAAACCTCAAGTAACTTGAATTCATCTAATGGTCATTCTTTAACCTGAAAATGATTTAACAAGATCCAATGACTGTCGGGAATTCGACTATTCGGGATCTTGGGCCTTTGGCCTCGCTTATCCTATCCTTCTACTTTCCTTGATCTGATGGTCAGGATATCTCCTGAAGTGTTTCCTCAGATCAGATGACTTATGTCTATTTTGGGAGATTTGTGGCTTAATCCGTCCTTCCACTAAACATGATCTGATGGTCTTGATATCTCCCGAAGTATTCTTCATATCAGACGGTTCAATTTGCTTCAGGAATTTAGACTTCGAGTGATCTTACTTGTTCTCAACCCTTTTCTCTCGAAGTGTTCAGCACTGAAGTTGACCACTGCTACCTTGGCATGCTCTGAATAGATTAGACAGTCTTGATTTACTTCGGGACTTCATATCGAACGATCTTTGTCTTTGCTTATCCTATCCTTCCACTTAAAGTGATCCAACGACCATCGGGAATTCAGGTATTTGGGATATCAACCCTTTTTCCTTGCTTATCCTATCCTTCCACTCAACTTGATCCATCGGTCAAGAAATCTCTTGAAGAAGATCAACGATCAAGGATGATTGCGAGGTCCTCAAATAGAACCACGTTTAAACCTATCGACGAGTTCCGCAATGGAAACTGTTCGTTGGTAGTGGAACTGATGCCAACCGTAGATATATTGTCGGGTGACCATCGACGATCGATGTAGATTCCATAACCATAAATTGCACGTGGTTTAGCCCGTCGCCCAAACTCCGCAATTTGAAGTTGTGCAATTGTTGGTGGATCAACCATAGTCGTCGGTATTTGAATCTACAAGATCTGGCGGTCTATTTTAATTGCGGGATTGGGAATAACACGCTGCTTAATTATCCTTTTTCTCTCTGCAATCCATCCCTGCCATTGATATGGTGCTTGCGTATCCAATGGTCCTGACTTGATCTAATCATGTTTCAACAATGCACTTTCCCTTCCGAGTTTCATGTGCGTCATCTCTTCTGAGATTTGATCTTTATTTGCTAACCCTCTTGAGCTTTAATCTTTGCACACCGTCCTATTGTTTGACATCAATGACAACACATTAATTACACTATGTCCAACAAACCCTTGAAGAAGCCCCAAATAGTGTGATTTTGGTACTTGAATATGATTGAGGGATATGGACATGAAGGATAGTGTAAATGCAGGCAAGACAATCATAGATGGATAATACTCATCATTCCATTTCCAGTGATATGTGGTACACCACGTGGTTCCTAATGATTAGGGAGATATGACCTTGTGAAGTTGTAAGCCCTGAAGACTGGTCACAAAGCCCTTAGTTGGTTACATGTCAATAAATGAAAGGGTAAAGTGGTTGTAACAAGAAAAATATAAAATTCCTAAGATTAAGGAAAGAGGTTACTAAGTGAAAGTATAAATACACATCAAGGAGTTGCTCTTTAGTACTTGCACACACACATTGAATATCTATCTTGTGAAATTGTTATGGTTTTTGGTCTTTTGGTGAATTTGATGGAAAGTCTGAGGCAGTGGAGAAAGTGTGAGGAAAGAGAAAAAGTTTCAGAGCTGCAGAGTGCTAGGGTTTCTGTGAAACCCTAATTTGGCTAGCCCTCGTGGATTAGACATAGGGTATCCTGCAAGGCCCTCGCAGGTCAAATGTAGGGTATCTCGTGAGGCCCTTGCGGGTTGTATAGCACTCGTCACGTGAGGCCTCACTAGACATGAGTTCTTTGTCCCGTGAGGCTAAGATAAATTTGGGGATATGCTTGTTCCAGGTCCCTGAGGTTAGAAGAAGAGTTACAGGTCAACATTATAGTGTTTTAGGTCAACCACAAAGGTACTGTTATGTTTGTCTACTTGTTTTGAAGGTAATTCTTAGTTATGGTATGGTGTATGCATGAAGCATACTTGGCTTGTTGATGAGGGATTGGCACATGATTGAGGTGTGTCTTGGCTACATGATTGAGTGAGGTATTCTGCTGTATCTAGTTCAACACATGATATGGTTGTTATGGTTTATATCTTTGAGATATAGTTGAGGTATACTCTTATTGTATGGTGTCATATACATGAGGGACTTTGTTGGTATCTTGAGGGTACCTCTTTGATGATATGGTGTATGGTACATGTTATTCATATGATTGATGCTCTAGTACATGGTACATGGTTTGATATATGATTGGCTACTCATTGTTGATGCTATGGTATGTTGGCACAAGGGCAGCCCGAGGGTTCAATGCTTCAACAATGCACCAACAAAACCCTAACTACTGGCCCTTTCGGCGACACCTGCAAAGCAGATGAAGTCTCACCTGAGGTAGAGGCAGGGGGGTTGCAGGACTCAAGTGTCTACAACCTAGCTGGGACACAGATCTATGATAACAATACTTAACAGAGCACTTAACAATTAACATTCATTAGTCTTTAACCCTTATTCACATCGCAGGTAAAAACCCTAATTATAGAACAACGTAGTATTCATCAAGGTATAAGCATATCTAACCATCCAGCACCTAACTTCAAAATAGATCTAACCTTCATTCATATTATTAAGTACTAAGCTACTACATTAGATGCATATAACATACATAAAGATTACAACACTAAGCATAAATTACATCAACAACATATCAACCACATCTCACAAAGCAACCACAACAAAGGATATATGTGGTTCACCCCCAACGTGGGGCTACATCCACCAACTCTTCTCCTCTTTTATTAGCTTCATCCAATCTTCTTACATGCACAGAGCTAGAAAGCCAACTCCGCATAGGACAAGAGATCTGCGTGCACCTCGCCAGATCCTCCTTCCCCGAGTTAGGTCCAAGCACCAAGCCTTTACATAGTCTCTGCATAAAGCACTTACAAAACACTTACACTTAGCTCTGCAAGCCTTAACACATCTTCTTGCACATAGCTAACATTAACACTAAGCCATCGACCTACTAGGTCTAGTACTTATTACATTGCCTAGATATCTATTTATACATTACAAAAGGGGCCTAAACATGGGTAAAACCCATGGGACGACATCCCATACCCCTTACATAAACCCTAAACCCAAAAATCTCGCAAAAGGGGGCGAGATCCTGTGATCTCCACTTCGCCTAGGCGCTCGATCTTCGACTAGCCTGTTAAAGTCCCAAAAAAATGGTCAAACATGACCAAGGTTCTCCAAAACTTGGTCGAGGGCCAACGGGCCCCCAACACTCACCTATGACTCTTCCTAAGTCACTCTGATATGGGAAATTCTGCTTCGAAGGCCTCAAGCTTAGCTTGAGCTGCCTCGACTTGCTGCTTTGCTAGAGTCTCCTGCTCAATGAACTCCTAAATGACTTTCTCAGTGACAGGTCCTTCCAAGCATTGTTCCACTATGGTGACCACTTGTTCCAGTTGTGCACCTTGTCCCTCGATCTCCTCAAAAAGTGTGCAAGCTTTGTCCTATACTGGATAGAGTCTCTGTGTCACTTCCATGACTCTACTCTGGATGGCATGGACTTGCTACTGAATTGCACGCTGTTCCTGTGACCTTTTCATCTTCTCAATTGTTGAAAGTAGTTTCAGCTGCGCTTGCATTATCGATGTTTGTTGCTTCGCCTCCTGGAGTTTTGCTTCTAATGTTCTTAGTTCTGGGTCCTCTGCAAGGAGCTCATAGGTCTATGCACTTTGGTTATTCAGTTTCTTGCATTATAATGCCAATGCCTTGATTCTTTCAACTGCGCTCCGGGCAGTTTCTTCCCTCTAATCTCGCACTTCCTGCGGAGTGCTTGACACTGCTTGCAATTCCAGTTCTGCTACTCTTGCTTGGAGCTGCTGAATGGCTTCAGTGAGCTTCCCCACTTGGCTCTCAGCTGTCTCTTCTTCCATCTATGCCAGGACCAGCACAAAGCGAAGTGCTCTACTTATTGCTTCTCTAACTCCAATCTTCTCCGTGAGCGGTTGATATTTCTCTCTCTGGATCTGCTCTTTGTCCGTTTCAAACTTCACTTGGAGGTCATCTTTCTCTTGCTGCGCAAACTGACTTTTCTATGGGGATTCCTCCCTTGCTTGCTTCAAGGCCTCTGTGGCCTGATCTTTTTCTTCTTGTACTCGTCGAAGGTGAGCCTCTGTCGCATCTGCTAATATACGGAGTTGGGCATGCTTATCTCCTACTTCTATACCCCTTGATGAAAACGACACATTAGACACTGCGCGGCTAGGATAGAGAGCCTGCTATACCCCTTTGAGCTCCGCCTCGATCCTATCATACATTGTTTCCTGTTTGGCTTCGTTTCGCTACAAAATGTCCTCTGAGGTATCTGATACAGCTGCGATGATGAGGTCAATATCATCCACGATAAGTACAGTCTGTAATTGAGGCTTATTGGCTTGTGACTTCTTCCATGTTGAGGATTTCTTTGGAGAAACATTTCTTTTATTTGATGTCTCGGCCTCTGTAAGGGGATCTTTAGGCGGTGTCACTTCACCCTGTTCCTACTTGTCTTCTTCCCCTTCGTCCTCTTCTTGGTCTACTTCGTCATATCCTCCTCCTCCAGGTGAATCGAGCGCAGTTTCCTCTGATGCACTGTTTATTTCCTACACCTCTTCCTTCTTTTTCTTCTTGCTGCTGCTAGGTCCATCATATTCTTCCCGGGTGACCACAAGAATTTCGATGATATCGGGGTTGGAGAGCTCTGTCTGTTTGACTGGTACAAGGAATTCCACCGACCATTCCTTGGTTATCTCCTCCACGTATTCATCAGTTAATTTGTAATACAACTGCAACTCTTCCTTTATTTCATCCCTACACACAATAATATATATAAAGTGTTGGTCTGCGTGGAATTTCGCGAGTGGCCTGAACCGATGGGGTGTATTTGGAGTCATTCGGGGGAATGAATCAATGGCTTGCGTGAGCTGTAGATAGTAAGTGCGGAAGACAAAATTCGACTACCACTGCTTCTCCATATCGCTCGAGTACCACAAGGTGGTGAACCTCACGGCCAATGGTTCAGACGACTCGAATTCTGGGAAGGTCACTCCCCCCGACATCTCCCAAGCGACAAAGGAAACGAGGATAAACAACCAACTGAAGTGAAACTTGTAGCCCTGGTCTTGTGCTTTGCGGCAATCTTGCTCCAACTGGTTAATGAGGTAGCTCGACCAGTTCATCTGCATCCCCTCAACGCACTTTCCTGTGAGTTCGATGAAAAAACCCATGACCTATGTTGGTCTATTCTTCCTGACAAGATTGCCTCCTATTAGCTAACAAGCTAGGCGCACTGCGCCATTTTGGATGGAGGCTACCTTGTAGCTCCACTTCCCCTTCTCTACATCATTGTAGGTGTCTTTTATTTGTTGTGCTAGGGAGCGATCTGCAACCTTCCCTTGGTAAAAATCCTGAGAGTCCGGTCCAGTCCTTGCATGCTCAATCCAGTGATCCTATGGATCAGCGCCAGATCCATAGTGATGCACCTATCCAACCACAGGTAACCACCATGGTAGCACGACAGGAGGAGTTTAACACACACATTAACCACCTAATGTCTATCGAAGTGTGGTATCTTTATCACATTAAGGATTGTTGATCTCGTGATGTCCATGGTCCATCACTGGGGGACTATATTTGGCTTCTTCCCCATTGTCTTTGTCAAGTACTTATGTGGTGTGAGCATTCCATAATTATTGTAGTCTCCTAAGTTGAAATAATTGATCTTGAGCATCAAAATCTATCCCAACTACGGTCTAACTGCATGTATCCCCTTTGGGAGGCACACAGTGATCAGTGTATAGTTGAAGTCTCTCGGGACGTTGTCACGAATAACCGTGCCAACCAGAGGTGGGATATAGTTGGGCAAGATCGACGGGATGAGCTTTGCATTCGCCAGGTCATCGCAGTGCTTACTTCTTTTCTCTGTTGCAGTTTGGGATGGCCTAGATCAACGTATAGTCGACGAGGATGCTTGTAATCCTCTCGTCGACGAGGCCTGTACTCCTGTGAACATGACCTTCTCGGCCATAAGGTCAATCAAAATCTCTTCGACAGATTTTTGTACTACGCTAAGGTCGCCCGACATACACGCTCAGGTAAGTGACTGGATACTCAAGGTAATCAAATGGGTGGCGAGGTCTCAAATGCACAACGCCATAGAAATCAGTTCTCTGTGGGCTCAGATAATCACAATTTGCAAAAGTGTCCCCGGTGAGACATTCGACAGATTAAATGGACAATGTTGTAACAAACTCCTCCAACGGGCAGGAATACCTCAATTAATACGATTCCATCCACCATGGCATGGTCCCAATGGTCCAATGGAGATATTTTTGGCAATAATTGCATTTCTAGCCGTTTTGGAGCGTCGTTCTAATGGTTGGGGCATCTCCAACGGTCATATTGCTTGGTTGTGGTGAAGTTCTAGTCTACGTTGTTTTGCTATTTTGACGAGGTTCAAATTCTACAAGCCTTCCTCCTGCGAAGTCCTCTCTGGAACCTCCTGCAATTTTTCTAGCTTTGCTTTCTTCTTATTGAGTTTTCTTTCTTTCTTTCCTATGATCCGCGTCTCTGGATTCCTCTTTCCATTCTTGTTTTTATCTTCTCTAAGCATAGTAACTTCACACTGTTGAGGGTCTTTGACAGGGTTTGAGGGTAATACTTTTTTTCTTACTATTTCTGGAGTAGGTGTTGTTCTCTCCTGCATGGATAAGTTCTTTAAGCCTTCTTGCATTCTTTCAACTTCGACAACTAAGTTTTTGGCCCTCAGTTGCTTCAACTTGTCCACCTGTTCTTCTATTAAGTGCATTATTCTCCTAGCCATGAAATCCCTTAATTCTTGCTTTTTCTTTTCTATAGCTTCCTCTTCTTCTTTCTTTCGGATTTGATCTCTCTCAATCCAAGTCCTTCCTAACAAAAGTGCAAAATGAATGTTGTTCTCAACAAACTTAATGACCTCGAATTCTTCTTCCGTCAATGTTCCATGAGCACTCACAGGTACATGAGTAAGTCTTCCATGTAGGGTTATCATCTTTCCTTTAAACAATCCTATTCCTCCCAATGAAGGAATCATAGCAGACTTTTCCAAAATTTCCCAAGTACTTTCTGGCATAATGTTCACCTGTGTTTCTGCATCCAATACACAGTCTATGTCGAAGTCTCCTATTCTTGTTTCTATGCACTGTTTCTCTTTTAAGATCTCTGGTAAATTGATGTCTCTGTGATCATTCGATGTTTCTTTCATTTGTAATAATATAGCCTCTGATTCTTTCTGGTTCTTTAGCATATTCTTAGTCTTTTGACCTTCCTCATGGTTTTCTCATCTCATGTTCATCTTCTCAACTTTAACAATCATTCTAGGGCAATCCAAAACTTCATGTTCAGTAGATTTACAACAAAGACAAATAGGACCTCTACAAGGGCATTCCTTAGCAAGATGTTCTGGTCTTCTGCAACTATAACAAAGAGTCAATCCTCTCTTTCTCTTAAATGATCCCCAACCTTTCCTGTACTGTGCACTAGGATCACAGTGATGAATCTGCAAAAAATTCTTTCTAGAATCCTGCATCCACTTGTTAGTCCAAAAATTCTTTCTATGCATAGGAATAACATATCTTTCACTATTTCTATCAAGTCTACTCATATCATATCTTCTTTCTTCTAGCTATGCCCTAGTTTTTAGACTAGGAAGAAATCTATCAAACATACCTAGATCCATTCTTTCGAAACAAAAATTTCCACTTATCTTACCTTGATCAGTGCACAAAGCTTTAAAATCTTACCTCTTTTCTTCATATCCATCTCCCTTCTTAGCATAGAGCTTCGCAAGTCAAGTAGAATACCGCACACTAGAGCAATAGATCTACACACAAAGCTTTCTCTTTTCTTCAATTCCAAGCAATCACAGTTTTAGGTCCCGACAATGGAACCATTTGTTGGCATAGGAGTAGACCTAGGGTTCAACGCTTCAACAATGCACCAACAAAACCCTAACTACCAACCCTTTCGGAAACACCTGTGAAGTAGATGAAGTCTCACCCGAGGTAGAGGCAGGGGGGGTGTAGGACTCAAGTGTCTACAACCTAGCTGGGACACAGATCTGTGATCACAATACTTAACAAAGCACTTAGCAATTAACATTCATTAGTATTTAACTCTTATTCACATCGTAGGTAAAAACCCTAATTACAGAACATCGCAGTATTCATCAAGGTCTAAGTATATCTAACCATTAAACACCTAACTTAAAAATAGATCTAACCTTCATTCATATTATTAAGCAATAAGCTACTACATCATATGCATCTAACATACATAAAGATTACAACACTAAGCATAAATCACATCAATAACATATCAACCACATCGCACAAAGAAACCACAACATAGGATATATGTGGTTCACCCCCAGAGTGGGGCTACGTCCACCAACTCTTCTCCTCTTTTATTAGCTTCTTCCAATCTTGTTACATGCACAGAGCCACAAAGCCAACTCCGCATAGGACAGGAGATCTGCGCGCACCTCACCAGATCCTCCTTCCTCGAGTTAGGTCTAAGCACCAAGCCTTTACACAGTCTGTGCACAAAGCACTTACAAAACACTTGCACTTAGCTCTACAAGCCTTAACACATCTTCTTGCACATAGCTAACATTAGCACTAAGCCATCGGCCTACTAGGTCTAGTACTTCTTACATCACCCAACTATCTATTTATACATTGCAAAAGGGGCCTAAACATGGGTAAAACCCATGGGCCAACATCCCATACCCGTTACATAAACCCTAAACCCAAAAAGCCTGCAATAGGGGGCGAGATCCCTCGATCTCCGCTTCGCCCGGGCACTTTGTCTTCGACTAGCCTGTCGAAGTCCCAAAAAAATGGTCAAACATGACCAAGGTTCTCCAAAACATGGTCGAGGGCCAACATGTTATCTATATTTGACATATATTTTGACACATGTTTGATGCATATGCTAGTACACAGTTGATGCATGGTATGGTACATGTTTTGTTGATGATTAGTTACAGGTTGATGTGACAAATATTGGATTCAATGATGGTGAGAGGTTGGACATGTTGATGTGATAGTGGCAGTGACATTGGCAAAGATTGTGGTGGTGAAAATTGGTCTACACTTATACTTCAGGGTGACATGACGAGGCAGGGATAGGTGGTTGTAGCCACCTTCTAGTTGGTGCTGAAGAATTCAGGGGGTTGTAGCCTCCTTCTGGTTGGAGCCAGAGAATTCAGAAATTTGTAGCTTCCTTCAAGTTGGATCCCGAGAATAAGGAGTTGTATCCTCCTTCCAGTTGCAACTGGAAAATTGAGAAGTTGGTGCTTCCAAAGAATGTATTCTTTTGATATATAAGAAAATCATTCTGTGGTTTTCTCCCATTTGGGTTTTCACGTAAATTGTAGTGTATTGTGTACTTGATGTGATATTGTTCATGGGATGGTTCTTATGATTATACTTCTGATGATATATTGAATGCTAAAGATAACCTACTGAACATTATTGAAGAATATATATTGTGGTTAAAAGTAATAAAAGTGCTCATACTGATTCACCCCCCCCCTCTCAGTATTCCAACATGGAAAACCAACAGGGCCAGACCTCCTTGTGGACTCATAGCTTCAGCTCGGGGGTGGTCTATTGTTGAGAGAAAATGAACAACAATGCCTATGGTTGGGAGGTTCATCCTTTGTATGCAACCAATTGATTAAGTTTTATAAACATATAAGTTATTTATTATGTTATTATGTTTATTATGATGTGCAAATGGTTTATATGAATGTCGCGTATTTGTTGTTTGATTGAACAATTTCATTCATGGTTTTTATAAATGTTGTTAGATGCATGTTTAATTATGGGACAACTTTCCCTTGGGATACTTTATATGTATGGGGCATTTTAAAAATTTTCATTTTAATAGGCTAAGTTGTATTTTGTAGTAGCGGTGCTCAACTTGGGGGATGAGTACATTACAATTTGGTATCAGATTTCAAGGTTCAACACCGAGTTTGTATGGGTCAGGGTCAGTTCAAATTTTGTAGAAATTCACTATTGTAGAGGTTCACCGATGACAGATTCGGGGAAATAGTGAAATCAGAGTGAAAATCTCTATATTTAAGAGCAGATTCGAGTTTAATTCTCCTCAGAGCAGTCGAATGAGGGGACACATGGTGTCAATCTGTAGGTTGTAGAGTCAATTTTGGTTTGGGGGTCAAATTTTGCATTTTAATTGAAGAGAGTTGGAGAAGTGATGGCCCAGATTGCATTTGACATGGCGATTGATGATCGAGATTAAATTTTAGAACGAGTAAAAATTTCCAAGTGCATGAATGAAAAATTTGGGAGACATTATAAAATTTAAAATTTTCTGAATTTTTGGAGGAATTTTGTATAGTGATGATGTGGTGCCACGTGGAGGTGGCATGGTGGTGCTAGCATGGATGCCATAGTGGCAGTTTACCTATGGTAGGGCCACGATAACAGGTCACTATGGATGAAGCTATAAGTTAAGTGCCAAATTAAACTAAGAGTTCAGGGTAATCTCGATCGTTTGTTGAGTAGTAGGGTTAGATCTCGATCGTTTATTGAAGATTGGCGATCGAGAAGGCTCGCAGTAAGATTCCATGGAAGGGAAAAAGGGCTCATGGGAATAAGTCCATTGGAGGTAGGATTGCAAGCGGGAAGAAGGTTCATGGGAGAAAAGGTCGTGAAGGTAAAATGCCATGAAGGTAAAAGTCCGTGAGGGTTGAGCCTGATAGGCTTATGGGCTGCAAGTTGCAGATAAAACTCTAAAGCATGTTAATTTGACCTTTCCATGGAGAAAGTCTACGAGAAAGAATCTGATTCGCTCACGGTTTGTGGGTTACGAGAAAAAATTAAGACCATTCCATTTGACAACCCAATGGAAAAATTCTGTGCGAAAGAAATAGCTCGATGGGCTTGTGGGCCTATGGGTCATGGGCTTTGGAGAAGTCAAGATACATGGTAAGTTGGTCTTTTCAATGGAAGAGGGAATGAAGGTAATTCCGATAGGTTGCGGGTTTGAATTAACAAACTGTTGTAGTGGTAAATCAATGAAAATCCATGAAAAATTTCATATTTTTAATGTCTTCAACTTGTAGGGCAATTTTGAGGGCCTAAACGACATTTTTAGGTAGTCAAAATTGAGAGAATTATGTGTATCATATANTATATATATATATATATATATATATATATATATATATATATATATATATATATATATATATATATATAACTTAAATGAAAGAGCTCAATGAGAGCTTTCCAATAATCTATTTCAAGTGCTAAATAGTGCTAGTATGAGAAGGTTACAACTGAATTTGTATATGGTATAATTTCAATACTAGTATACTTCCAGAGGGCATGACTCCTTGCTTAGAAGTTAGTTTGGGGCACAAGAGTAGCATATGGAAAACTTATGAACCATAGAAGACAACCACAGAGCTAGATTTGGATTCTAGGTACATAAAAATGCACAGGAAGAGAAAGAAGACACATGTAACACACACAGCTAAAAATGAGAAAAAAATCAAAACTTTTGCAAGCCATAACTATCAACCTGGAGCCGAGATCAAGGTGAAATTTTGACATATCATTTAGAAGGTAGTCATGAAGATACCCAATTTGAATTCTATCAAAATTCCAAAGGAGTTGGCGTAGGGATGCTTAAACAAGGATAAAAATTGTTAAGCCAGAAAAAAGTGCAAAAAGGTTAAATTTGTCATTCCTAGATTGTTGTAGATTTTGTCTGGAGCATAGTTTGACAATCTAAGAGTTGTTGTGAATTCAACACTATTATTTGTGTCGCTTAGAAAATTTTCCTTGATTCCCGACATATTTACCTCTCTAAGTGGAAAAAGTTGGTGTTTGAGATTGCTTGAACCATAATTTTTCTGCTGAGTGCTCAGAATTGGCTTTCTCAAATGAAGAATCTTGCTTTTGTAATCATCAACACTATAGTTGGGAGCACCTAAATGGAGTTCCATTAGGTTTGGAGCTCAAAGATCCATTTGGGCACCATAAATCGCTCAAGACAAACTATTTCAAGGCCTTGCATGTCTTCCATGTCCTTGGAAAGATGGAGGAACCTTGTTTTATCACAATTTGTGAAGTCAAGGGTCCGCATCTTTGTCATACCCCCAAAAATCCCCTCTGGTAATGATGAAATAGCATCATCAACCTTTTCAATTATTATTGATAGGTATTGCATAAGTCTCAATCAATTTGAAGGCATTGCCATTGCCTCCACTTATTTCTCTGCCGACTACCACGCCCTCGAGCGTCTGTGAAGAGGTGTCCGATATTCCCACTCAGAACAACTATCGGACACCTCTGTATTCAGATGTAGCATAAATTGGTGCTTCCCTATCCCTGAATGCAGCCTTTTTAGATTATCGCACCAACTGACATCGAGAAACTGGAGGCGCTTAAGACCACTCAAGGACTCTGGAAGGATCTCAATCTTTGTCCAGAATAAATTCAATAATTTCAGGTTCTTCAAATTTCCGACAGATTCTAAGAATGAATCAATGGAATTTTCACTTAAATCTAACAAAGTGAGATATCTCAGATCGTTAAAAAGGCATGCAGAGATTGATGTAAGATCCTTATTATCATATAGCAATAGAGTGCGGAGCGCAGGACACTGGATGCCCTCCTCTATTGTGGATATATTGGTTTTCATCAAAGAAATTCTACGCGAGCCCGGACACTCTTCCAGTGGTAATTTTTGGAAATGTCCTCCAAGCTTTAACCAACATTTAGTTTCCCTCAGAGATTCAGAAAGAGCCAAGTCAGGTAATAAATCAAATTCGATCTGCTTCCCAACGTCAACTAATAGCTCTTTACCAGTAAACTTTTGTGATACAGACAACCAACTCACCAACACTAATGTAAAATTCATCTCTTTTATTTGAACACATTTCTTCACTGTATTTGATCTATATAAGTATTTTTCACATAGTTATATGTAATTCTTTTCAATACATTTTTGTGTGTCTGAAGTGCATTCCACTATGTGACTACATAGTCTTAAATTAAACGTAATTGTCTTGTGATTGTTTTTAGTTTTTCATGTAATTGTCTAGGGTCAAATCATGATGGATCTTTATTCTTGAGCAAAATACCAAAAATACTATTGTATGTGTGAAGATAGTACATCAAAACCATAACATCATTATGCTTCATAGCAGTCGGAATTCTATAATAAGCCTTAGAAAAATAGGCATTATACTCAGTCAGAGTCTCATTCTCATTCTTTTTAGCAAAATATTTAAGTAAGAAAGAGTCATCATGTTTGTCCACTCATCTTTCTGTGAACTCCTCTTGGAACGAATCCCATCCATCAATGGAGGCTTCACGAAGGGATTTGTATCATATATGTGCATCCCCCTTAAGGGTATGGAAAAAAAATATTCATCGCCGCATCCTCATGTTCCAGCTCACAATCATCCACTGCTTTTAAAAAATTAGCTAAATGATCCTCAGTTGATACTCCAAACTTCCCTGCAAACAAAGGTAAGTGTTTGCGATATTCACATGAAAGCAAGTCACACGGATGATTAGGGAATGCAAGAAAGTCATGAGTATGATTAGGCTCGCAAGATGGCCAATCTAAAAACATTTTGGTTTGACAAGGCCTTTGGAAAAATTGTACAACAACAAAAAAATAAGCTCCTAGTCAACGGGAGAGCTCCCCTTACAGAAACCATGGTAACAGAAGATGTCAGGAAGGATCCAATTTCTATTGCATCTGTCGGTGTTGCCTTCACAATGGCGTCAGAACAAAATATCAAAGACATAGTCTGTGAAAACCAAGATAAATATGATCAGATCAAAGAGTTGGAAGAAGTCATACGTGGGAAAAGAGACAAGGGGAGCCTCAAGGAATTTAGGATATGCGCAAAAAAATTCAGGACATAACTCCATGCGATGGCTACTGACATGTATGCAAACCTCCAAGTCTTCCAGCAGTTGGTGGCACAAATCATAGCCCAACACAGCTTGCTACATTCCAAGAACATCGAATTCACCACCATTAGAGAAGGTTTGAATGATATGCAACAATGGATTGTTGAGAATCCGGAGGCCCCAATCGAGCTACCTTGCATATCAAAATGATCCCCAAGTGTGTTGGTCATAATATTTTACATATGTATCTAAATATCAATCACCAAGCGGATAACCTAGAAAATGAGACAACTCTATTGAAATGTGCAAAAATAAGGTTTAAAGGATGGGAGGTATATTACCATATCCCCGAAGTTATTTTTCATTAAACTTGATGATGAGCCCTCGCATGTCAAGCACCTGGCACAAAATTTTGGTGGTGATGGAGTTATTCCACAGTCAGTGGCCAAAGTGCATATCACTATATAGTCCCCTCACACATGTAAACATTTATGAGGATTTGACTTCTTGAACCACTCTAGATCATGATTTCCCTCGTAGGTAGGATAATGGTGCTAAAGAATGAGGAATTATGGTTTATTGCAAGGTTGTGGCTCTCATTTCCTTTGCATTTGGGTTCGAATTAGGGGTTGAATCTTCTCCCTTCTAGACTTTGCGTGTGGGATACTAGCTCTGAAATTCGGTGGGATTTATGCAGCTTTGTCCCTGGCTTGAGAGGAAAAAGTGGACTTGAGTTGACATCTGATATATGGTGTGCTTCATGGTGGCTTATAAATTCAGGAATGGGAGGTTTCTTTGGTGGCAATTGTGGTTCTCCAGTTGACTCTCGTAGTTGGCAAATTCAAGAATGCATGTGTTAGCACTTTGTAAATTTGTTCGGTTGATAAAAAAAACGATAGAGGTAACCTAAAAACAAACTTTAGAGCTAGGTACTAGCCTGCTCAGCTCAAAGAGGGCTCTCTCCTGTCACTTGGTATTTCTTTGACAATCAATGGCTAGATTTTGTTGTTTTGGTTTTTTTTTATAATTTTGCTGGCAAGGAAGGGGGGGGGGGACACTTAGGGATATGGAGTCAAACTTCTAAAAATGAATGGAAGCACTGACTGATCGGTAGAACTCTCCAGAGGATAAAGGCTAAATGAGGCAATAAATCTGAGTTATAATTTGTAAATTCACAGAGTGTAGGAAGAAAATAAAACATATAACTGCATCAGAGCATTAAATAAATTAATTCTGAATTAGTTAGGAAGAACTTAACACAATTTAAATTTCTTCAACCGAGAGCATCACAAGATGAATTTTGGGCCTTTGACTATCCAATTTAAACAAAAGACGGTGAAAATGAAATAAAAAATACAGGAAATACATACAAAGAGAGGAGACACAACTCAGATCACCACCATTAGAATCTTTTCATGGAAACTTCAAGACTTCTGCATGTGTATTCAATTTAGCTTCAGAAAATTACATTCAAGTTCCGAATAGCTAGAAATCGTGCCCTTGCACTTTTGCCAACCCCTAATACATTTGGAACTTTTAATATTTATACAAGCTTAGTTCCTTCGGGTTGAAACCGATTACAATGATTGAAATGAAACATTTCAGTTTCTTAATCTAATTACAATGATTACAAATGCGAGTTTCAGTTTGAAACCGATTACAATGATTACAAATGAGAGTTTCAGTCTCGTTCTTTGCCACTTGTTCTGCTCTAGTCTTCCACCTGATCTTCTATCTTCAATGACATCTAGACATCATCTACTAGACCCTAGAAAACTGCACTTTGTCTTACCCAGCTGTACTATCTCCTTCCATTGCAAGTTAGAAGGGATGTCATAATCTGTCATTTCTTTGATCATGATCTCCAGGTCAATGTAGGAAGCATATGACATGACTGGTAGTCCAAGTTTGACTTCTTTGAACCGATTCCTAATCTCAGAGTCTGTAATCATATGCTCAACCAGGGTAGCTCCTTTCAGATTTTCCTACAGGGTTTCGAACTTGGAGTGATCCATTCTGCACTGAGTGAGGCAAGCATTGTATTCTTCCTGATCATATAATTTTCCTTTTCCATCCCAAAATGGTGGGAGGCCTTTGATAAACAATTCTTCAAACAAATCCTTGAAATCTTGCACACTTTGCTCCATTTGTGTTGCTTTGGTTTGGACAGATTTTAACAGGTTATGTTTAGAAATAACCCTCCTCGCCTAGATAATCATTGTAGTTATGTCTTTAACTCCAATAGTCTGAAGTTCTGCAGTAGGAATGCAGTTGAGTAAATTTATGGCATTTTGGGCCCATTCTGATGGCTTCTTTGCTAAAGTCTCATTAAGAACAATGCACCTTCTTCTAGCTGTGATGTTTTTATCATTAATGAAATTCAAATACACTCTAAACTTGGCAGCTTCAACAACTATAGAGTCCCAAATGATATGCTTGGCTCCTTGCAATAGGCATTTGCCTCTTAATCTCATCTTCAACTTATCTATCCTTTCTTGCAAGGCTTCATTCTCCTTTTGAAATTGAGTCATTCTTTCATCCTTTGCTTGCGTCTCCTCTTTCAATTTCTTTATGCTCCCTTTTAACCCTTTGATTTCTCCTTCTTTCAGGCTAACTTGTGACATGGCCTGGACAAGCCATTTAGTTTTTGGTCAAACTTCTGTAGTAGGAGGTACAACTACAACTCTGTTTATCAATTCTGTCTTCTCCTATGACCACTTCACCTTTTCTCGTTCTAACAACAACGCCCTAGCCTTGTATTCCAATGCTTCTTGACGAAATGCTTCATTTTCTTGTTCTAGAGAAACCAATTCTTTTGTTTGTGGATGCTCCGTGGCAGGCATTTTCAGTTTCTTCTTCAAGCTTTGAATTAATATGTATTTTTTATACAATGAGGATTTCACCCCTTGGAGACCTTCAGATTCCAACCTCTTGACCTGAGTCTTCCAAGCTTTTCTAGATGCCTTTTCTTGCCTCAACTAACCTTCCAATTTCATTGCATAAGATGAAAGCTTTGAATTCTTCAAGCTTAAACTCAGGTAATCAGAGTACAACATATCACTAATATTCCTATGGAATTTGACTTTGTTTGGAGCACTGATGTTGTCATACCTTATCTTGATCTCAGATACTTTGTCTTCATCTGCAACTACAATGTTAAAGTTCCTCTTCTCAACATCCCTTACTGTGAACAAATAAGATATATGATGAGAAATATTTTCCACTTCAAGGACTAAATCCCTCATCTCACCCAGAGCTATGTTTCCTTTCTCAACATACTCTTTTACCAAATCTTCTTTAGATTGATAAATTGCCTCAAATGTTTTATCAAAGATGTATTTTTTGCTGCTAAAGGTTCTTGAGCCACATTCACTTTGGAGTTTTCTTTCCTTTTCGACCTCTACAGTGCTAGTGCCACTTTCCACCATATCTAGATTTACTTGTTCTATGGGTTCTTCCTCCTTCAAATCCACTATTTGTGGAGACTGCGTAATCTTAAACTTCTTAGGAGCAGTCTGCTGATCACTAGTGCCCATGGACTCTGAAATGCTTCTCTTGCTATAAACACTCATCTTAGGAACTTTTACTATCAGTGTCTGAGGAGCTTGGTGTGTTTGAGCTTGTTGCAGGGTTGCCTCCACTTGCTGTGTTTGAGCCGGTTGCAAGATTGCTTCCATATCAACACAAACTTCTAGGTTTTCCAGTTTATCAAAACCCTCAACATGTTCATGCTCATAAGGGGCATGTTTGTTCATCAATATTCTCTTAGATATGATTTGGTGTGGATCATATATTCTTCCCGTTGTGCAAAACCAAACTCTTTGAGCTTTGCTTGAATCTGGGATAAGCATAATCTAGTTTTGACAATGAAGGGGTCAATGATAAAACATAATTTGAGGTTGGAGGCTTTGTTCAACTTCAGGAAATGCTCTATCTCAGATATAATTCTTTTCCTCACGAATTCAAGGGAAAAGACTCCGGGGGTCAAAAAAATAGGTAATAAATAGGGGGATTCATGACAACCATAAACCCATATTACTGTTGAGTGCATGAATAGTACCCAGTCCCCTACTATGTTTTATGGATTTGGCTGTAGATAACTTCTCATGTCATCCAAAAATCTGGGTAGGCTGGTTTTGAAAATCAAACTGTAAACCCTGGACATGACTTTGTTGATGAACATGAGCAGTGTAATCCTTTTACATTCAGTTGATACAAAGGCTTCTTCAAGAAATTCTCTCTTATTGGTTTCCAGGAAAATCTTCAGCAGATAGGTGTAGTATCTGAAATGCCTTAGAGAATGAAAATTCACTAGCTGTTTATGGATATTATGAGCTATGTGTTGATCAAAACTGATGCAGACTGACAAACCATACTCTAACTGAAAAAAGGTCAAAAGGAAACCAAGCATGACTTTGACCGCATGTTTTTCATTATCTAGACCTAAAATTTGACTCAACAGGGAATAGACCCATTGGACTTCAATAACCAATACACTCACATTCATTGGCAAAGACAGACTCTCTGAAAAATATTCTGGTTTGACAATTTTATGCAAAAACAGATCTCATACCTTTGATGGACACTCTCTGTATGCCCTAATTAGATTTTCTTCATTGAAAGGTTCAAAATTTGTGGAAAAAGACTCTGGTATACTGAGGGAATCTTGAATTGACAAACTCTCTACCCTACACATGACCTCAGACCCTCGTTTATTCACGACGACTGTTTCTTCATGTGAATACTGTTCAACGCACCTATTGGTTATGCAGCCTGATTATCTTCTTGATTCAGAGGTCTTTTATTTCAGCCGTGTTTATACCAAATGAAGACTTTACACCCCAGGAGTATGTACACTCTTCCATGCGGAGGAGTGCAAAGGAGTAAATGTATATTGTAATTTCATTGTAAATCTGGACTGTTCATTATAAGGTCGCAGATCTAACGATAGGGATTGTGTTAGGGTTTTTTTCCCTAGAAGGCAACCCTCTTTTATGAGTGAAATGTATTGCGGCTATGATTGATGGCTAATAGAGTATTCTGAGATAGGAGATTGTGAGAGAAAGAAGAGGAAGTTACAAAGGGTTTGTTGTAGGTTGTATCCCTTCATATGATGGATAATAATAAAGGAAGGACCTGGTAATTTCTTTGGTGGACATAACCCACACTGGGTGAACCACATAAATCTATGTCTCTATTGTATTGTGTATCTTCTATGTTTTGTTTCCGCATTTGTTTTATTTTATTGCTCCACGGTCCTATTTTTCTAACAACACCAACCTATAAATTTGGGAAAAGGGAAAATGATTTCGAAAAAATAAGGGACTATGGTGGCCTAGACTTCTTCAAGGAACGATATACACCTTCCTACTTTATTAGACAGGTTGCTTTTGGACACAGAGATCAACGAAATGGTGATTTCGGTATCAAAGACGTTTGAACATCGGTCAATTAGGGCTTCTTCATTCACCACAGGGTCTTGTTCTGTTACTGAAGTTATGATAGGATCCATGGCTGCGATGAAAAATACCTGGGAATGAACAAAAATGGCATGCAATTGGCGTACTGTTGAGCTGCAGTTTAACGAGGGTGGTCGCGCCAAGTTTCAAATGGTCCAGTGTTCAAAAAATAATAAAATAACCAACAAAATTCCCTTTTGTACTTTTCCAAATTTTGGGGCATGAGGAAGTGGTTTGGGGCAACCCACTTTTCACCTCGAAATGCACCTAGTGGCACCACATAGCCCCGAACGAAAACCACAGTTTAAATTTTGGCCCACCTTTCAAAATTAACCTCCACCCAGTTTCTCCTCCCGAAATCATCCTTAACCGTTGATATTCAGAGTTCATGATTCACGCCATATCGGGCCCCATCTGCTTAGCGCTCATGCTATTTTTATCCTTTTCCTGCTAGATTTAGCCCCTTCCTTGGTTTATCAAGCTTCCAAACCAATCTAGTGTCTCGATAAATATTGAAATCTTAATTTCACATAAAAATTTTAATGGTGACTAATAGTAGGATCAAACTTGTGTTTTCTCAGCACTACTAATTTGATTCTATGATAGAGGTAAACTTCCAATCCTCTTACTTCACCATTGTTGGAATTTTGGACAATGAGAGTCGAATTGTTGGATTTAGTGTGGTGAGTTGTGAAAAAGGACTCACTCAAGTGTTATGGTGGGAGGGAAAGATGGAGCATGGGAATGTTGGGGATGCCCTTTATGTGAAACATCTTAAATTAAAATAATCCCGAGAAGATGGGAGGCATGTCTTACTGGAAACAAAAACACAGTAAAGGGTTATTGCAAGAAGTTGGTGGCTGAAAAAGTGGCAAGGGGGTTAGTAGGAATGCGTGCACGTTTTTAGGAACCCGCACGCATTCCTAACCCTATAGTTTTGGAAGTATCCAAACCTCCACTCAGTTTGCCACGTAGGTTTAGTGGTAGGAATGCGCACATGTTCCTAATAACACGTGTGCATTCCTAAGAAGACATCTGCATTCCTAGGAACACGTGCACATTCCTTTGCTAAACATTTTTTTAAAGGGCCACGAGCGTGATTTGTTCTCATTTTGATCCGGATTTATGAGCGGAATGAAATGAATAACATATTGAATAAAACAACATAGAGATATGAAGAACAACAACATATATCCAGTGAACAATACTTCTATTGAATGAATAAAATAGGTTGAAACTGTAAAACTGCAGAACTAAAAACAACTTGCTCGAATGGTGGTAGCTATCTCTGAGAAGAGATGTGGTTGCTATGCACATCCATCTGAGCATAATGATTACAATGAGGCACCAAAGACCTTTTTATCATTACTCATGAATTCCAAAACCCTAGAAATCCAAAAACCTAACCCTAGGAGATGAAAGGCCAAAAGTTATGCGGGCCCAATGGGTAAGTTGGTACCTCAACTTCCTAGGGCATAAATTTTGCATACGACCTTCGTTTTAGGCACACGATATCTTGTTGGAAAGGTATTTTCGAGAAATACACATTATGTTGTCAAACTCTAGCTCCGTCTATAGTTTGGCAAGCCAAAAAAACACTGTTTAGGGCCCCAAAACGACCGTAGAAGTACAGAAAGATGTACTGACATGAAAACTTCCAAAATAAGCTAGTTGGATTAGGTGGCTACCAACAATATCCACCTGGAAGTTGTGTAGGGATTCAAACATCCCCATAAGTGTAGAATCCACAATTACACAGAATTACAGAAGAACGTGTTGAACTAAAAAATGTCAAGATGAGCTAGTTGGAATAGGTGGGTGGCTACCAATATCCACTTGGATCACATTTGCACAAATCATGCTCGTGTTTTTACTCTTATTGAGAAAATAGAGAGGAGAAACAAGGTGAGGATCTTTCCACTATGTCTAGGTATGTTTGATTTCTTTTATTTTTCTCTCAATTTAGTCTTTTTCTCCCAAGAATATAAATTAAAAAAATGTAATTTTCTATTTTAATTAAAAAACAACCTAATTTACATGCCATGACTTTTTAAATTGCAACATATATAATAAAATGGAACCTAGAGACAATGTAAACCTCTTAGAATAAAACCAAGGAGAGAAAAACCCCAACCCACCACAACCACCCATTGTAAACAATCAAATTGATGAAGGGTTGGTTATATTAAGAACCCTTAAGGAATACTTAAGGGACACTAGATAGCCTAGTAGAGTCTCCTTGGCCACTTCTTTGGAAATCATTGTGAATTCCATTGCAAGTGCCTAAGGGAAATTAAACTCTATTTATGATTTTAGAGAAATAATGTATGAGTACTATACCATTGGTTTGGAAAGAAAAAAAGTGAGAGACTTGAGAATTTCAAAACAATAAATATTGACTATTTTTAGGGATCCTAGAAATGGACAAGAACTACCATTGATGATCCAGGATATTTTCATTAGGTGACTTATTAAAGAATTGTATTAAATGAGAATAAACTAAAGTACACCATAAAGAAGGAAAAACTCAAAAGGAAAGAGACATAAGAAAGCAATATGAACACAAATAACTTGATAACGGAGTTTGTCCCTGGTGGACTATGTCTTCGGGTCCTGATCTCAAATGGGTAGGTCTTTTTATTAACTCCATAAAAGAATTGGGAAAAATACATAAGTATACCTCATTCTAGAGTTAAGCTACAAAATATTTGCTCAGATCATAAAACTAATATCACCACTACGTTCATGGCATCGAATTACCTATAAATGATTGTCTTGAAATCCGTTCTCTGATCTCTCTTCCGTCCCGTACACTGGCGAAGGCCCTTCTTATACAAAAATTTGGCGGTTATGCATTGATGAAGTGGTTTGGCACATTGGTTAGTGGAGCTATATTAAGTCGGGAGGTTGGCGGAGGTCCCGGGATCAAATTCCGCAGACTCCCCTTTTCACATATAGTTGCAACCATATGAGCATGCTCTGCTAAGTATGGCGGGTGATTTGGCAATGGATATAGAAGAAAGGCTACCAAACTGGTGGAATATGCCCCTAAAATGGTAGATATGCTGTGGTCGCAAGGTTTGGCATATAAAAAAGGGTTGGGCTAAGGGTCTAGCCCTTTTCTCCCCCCCATACGAAACATTATTAAACTTAAATAAAATTCCCGCCATGGTATAAACAAGGTCTATGTGGTGGAAGGTTGGCTAGTGTGGAGTTTTAAGGCCTTTGGGCTAAGGAGGTTAGGAGTTCGACTCTTGTGGAGTCATATAGTTTTACCACTTGCCAACTAGACTGGAGGGGTTCCATGTGGCAGCCCACGACTGGGCCACGTGGCACCATAACATAATTTGCCCACACAAATGACACTTGTCACAACCTAATTCACCCACATGTCTGCCATCAAACTTGTACGAACTTGCCACGTCATCCCATGTCAACTCAACACTCTGTCACATCAGTTGTATGGATGTGACACGTGTCAACCTTGTAGTGGTGACACATGTCACCTTGACCTTTTGACTTTTTGACCAAGTTTGACCTGAACTTTGACCGCTTATATCTTTCGATCCATAACTCCATTTGAGGAGCCATTTGCATCGTTAGAAATATTGTGACGCACTCTTCGCAACCATTCCATTTTAACCGAGTTTTGGGAACTTTGAATTTTTGCCCATTCTCTGTTTGTTGAAGACATTCTGAGCGTCCTGAGTTTCCTTTGCGTATTCTGATTTTTTCTTAGCCTTCTATGGATCCTTTTTGGATCATGCCCTCCCACTGAGAGCTTTTTGGACCACCAAAATATTTCATCAATCAATAGGTAAGCGAGGGAAGAGTCCCCTCTCTTTGTCCTTCTCAATCCACTTTGCCTTGCTTAGATGTGTGCCCTTTAAGCCTACTCGAAGATAATCAACATCACCCCTACGTGAAGTTCTTGTCCTTCTGTCCAGGATGATATCTTCCTGTAACTCATCCAAGTACTCATTTGCAAACTCATCAACTAAAGGTATTGAAACTTCCTCATCCGAATCCATGATCATAGGAGGCTCAAAAAGTTTCAATTTCTCTACGTTCACAATGAAGTAAATCTACATATACAGTGGAAGATTTAAATGAAAATCATTAGTGCCTATTTTCTCCAAGATAGTGAAGGGCCCATATCATATGGGCTTGAGTTTCTTTCCTTCACCCTTCAATCGTTCCTTGCTGTTGTGAAGCCATACCTGGTCTCCAACTTGGAACTGATGATCAACCCTGTGCTTTTCATGCCGAGATTTATACTATGCTTGAATCTTCTCCAACTGTTCCCTGACTACCTGGTGTATCTTCTGAATCATCTGGATGAACTTGCAGGCTCTGTCCTCTATTCGTTCTTCACTCACATCAACATTTCTGGCATACATTAATTCCAAATGAACCTTTGGTAGGTACTCAAAACACATCTCAAAAGGTGAACTCTGAGTGGATGAATGTAAAGCTCAATTATAAGCATGTTGTACATAGGGTATCTACTCATCCCATAACTTAGGATGCTTTTTGTAGTAGCCTCAAAGAAAAAGTACCATTTTTTTGTTTACCACCTCCATCTTTCCGTCGGTCTATGGATGAAAAGCAATGCTCCTCTTCAATTTGGTGTCCATCATTCTCCACAAGCTAGTCAAAAAATCCCCGGTCTATGGATGAAAAGCAATGCTCCTCTTCAATTTGGTGTCCATCATTCTCCACAAGCTAGTCAAAAAATCCCCAAGGAATCGAGTATCTTGATCCGAGACAATGGATGTGGGTAACCCAAAGTGAACCCAAACATACTGAAAAAAGAGATTAGCATTCTGCTCACCAATGATCTGCTTTTTACATGGAATCAAGATACACATCTTGCTGAAACTATCCACTACGACATACACATAATCATGACCCCCTTTGGTCATTGGTAAACCCCCTACAAAATCCATGGAAATTCTTTCCCATGGATGGAATGGAACATGAAGTGGTGAGTATAGCCCCAATTTTTTATTAGTGGGCTTACAAGTAGAGATCATCACAGACCCCTTTACATAGTTAGTTACAATTTCTTTAATTTGAGGCCAATAACAAAACCTATGCAAATGAGCCATAGTTTTTCCTACCCCAAAATGCCCAGACACAAGAGAAGTGTGAGCTTCTCGTATTACATGGACTCCTTCACTTGTAGGAATACATAGATTCCCAAGATGATAGAGTAATTTTCCCTACAAAAAATAGTTCTCTACCTGTGCACCATGGGTTAGCTTCTCATATACTTCTTATAATCTTCATCAATGGCATATTTCTCTACATAGATATCACAAGATAAAGAAGTATTATTCAAAATAATAGAAGCAACAATAGGAGGTCTAAAAAGCATATCGTCTACCTTGTTACTTGTACCCTTCTTGTACTTGATTACCAAATGAAATTGTTATAGAAAACCCATCCACCTGTAGTGTCGAGATTGTTGTAGTTTGGTCTATTCTTGAAGATACTGTAAGGGATGGTGATCTGTATGTATAATTGTTTCCTTCCCTCACAAGTAATGCTTCCATTTCTTTATGCTCTGGACTAATACATACAACTCTTTATCATATGTAGGATAGTTAACAATGACTTGGTTAAAAGTCTCAGAGTGGTAAAAGATAGGCTTACAATATTGCATCAATACTGCACCCGTGGCGTTTCCACTGGCATATGTCTTGATATCAAAAAGCTGTTGAAGATGCGACAATGCTAATACTAGTGCAATATTGATCTTCTCCTTCAAATTGTCGGAAGATTTTTGTTTCTTTCCTTCCCACTAAAAAGTGTTCTTGACACCGGTTAAGGCATGCAAAGGAGCTTCTATAAATTAGAAGTTGGGAATGAATCTTCTCTAATACTGGACTACACCCAAGAAGCTCTGGATCTCAATCACACATTTTGGCTCAAGCCATTTTACAATCACTTCAATTTTGGAAGGATCAAATCTTCAATTTTCCTCCTCCTACAATATGGCCTAAGCATACGAGTGCAGTATTTCCAAATTCACATTTAGACATTTTCACATACAACTTTTCCCTTTGCAAAGTATCCAATACTTTCTTTACATGCCTTACATGTTCATCCCAAGTCCTTCGAAAACCAAGAATGTCGTCTAAATATACAATCAAAAAGTTGTAAATTCTAACCTTGTACAATATCTACTGCAAACAAATATTCAGAAAAAGAACAGAAAATATACAATGGCAAATACAAACATTACACAGAGATTTTTCCCCTGGAAACCCAAACAGGAAAACCAACATATTCTTTATTATTCATCATGTTATAATGTTTACAATACAAAATACATATAGGAGCCAGCGACATCCAAAACCATAACCCAATGACATGGATTAGTCCAAAACCCTAATTCCTTAACCAAAAATAGAAAACCATCGGCAAAGAAACCATGTGCTGAAAAAAAACCTAAATATAATGCGGTCCCGAGGCAGAAAAATGTGGCCCCGATGCAGAAAAAATTGTTGGAGCATGAAAGTTGCCGGAGAATTCCAAATCCCAAACGGCATAACTAACCACTCACAAAATCCTTGTTTGGTTTTAAAGGTAGTCTTCCATGCATCCTATTTTGCGACTCTGATTTGATGATATCCACTGCACAAATCCAACTGAGTAAAATAAACAACATTCTTCAATTGATCAAGTAAATCATCTATACCAGGAAGAGGGTATCAATTTTTGACCATGATTTTATTCAAGGCTCGGTAATCGACACGCATTCTCCATGTGCCATCTTTCTTGGCACCATCAGGATCGGAGAACCACAAGGAGATGAACTGGGCTTGATGACCCCTTGATCCAATAAGCCCTGTACCTGCTTCTTGATCTATGTCATCTCCACAACTGACATCCTGTACATACCCACATTAGGAAGAGGAGAATCTTGTTGAAGATTTATCTCATGTTGGATTTCCCTCTTAGGAGGTAATCCATCTAGTTCCTAAAAAATATCATCATACTTAGAAACAATATCAATAAATTTTTTTTTATGAGACATATCACATCTTTGGAAAGCATCAGATGTTCCGACATATTTCTCGTTGACTACCATGAGTACATATCTCTTATTAGTGGTTATGAGTCTTTTCATTTTCCTTGCAATAACAAGTTTCGTATTTACCCTCATGTTGTGAGCTCTAAAAATATATTCCACTCCCCCTTTAGTAAGGTGGTATTTTTTCTCATGACGAAAGAAGAATCCTTTTCTATCATAAAGATAAGGACTTCCCAACACTTTGCCACATATATAAGGTGGTACAACATCCAAATCCACTTCATCAATCAACTTTGAAGCAATAGAAAATTTGACCCTACATTGTTTTGTGACATTAAGTTTTTCTTTATCACATACCCAACCAAGAGGATAAGGCTTTGGATGTGGTTTCGTTACAAGACCCATCTTCTTGACAAGTGCTTCAGATATTAGGTTTACTTGGGAACCTAGATAAAATAATGTATCTATCTTAGTATGTTTAGATACAACTCGTATATGAAATAACTCATTCCTCTTTCGTTCATCAACATGAGATTCATTATTGGAACTTGAACTACCATGAAGAGAATATTTACCTTGTACTCCAACCACTGTGATATTTCCTTCATCTCTTGATTCAGAACCAAGATCTTGCTACACTGTAGCAACGATCTTTGTCTTCCCATTTCCACCGAACTGTTTCAGTTTCTTTTCTGGATGTAGTTTACAACAATGTTCTTCATCGTGACTGCCCTTCTTGCAATGAGTGCAAGATGGTTTTCCTCCTTCTCTCTTCACTGTAGCGGTCTTCTTGTCCTTCCTTTTGAACTTCTTGAAAGTCTTTTGTGGAAAATTGGATGGTTTCTTCATGGGATATTATTGACCATGTTTCCCCCTATTCTCAAGGTGATTGGCTTGCACACAAACTTCGTCAAGAATAGTGGGGTTAAACAAGAGAAAAGTATGACGAATATAACTGTGAAGTGCACCAATATACTTCATTAAAGTTTCATAAGAATCCAAAGGAATGTTCAATGCTAGATATTTCTTCCTAAATTCTTATGTGAAACTTTGTACAGTCTCACCTTTACTCTGCCTCAAAGTTTTCCATTCCATCATTGATTTATGTAAATACCTTAATGGATAGAACTGCTTCCTTATATTTGATTTAAATTCCAACCATGAGGAAAGAAGGTTACCACACTTACTTCTGTCCTGTAGCTTGTTCTCCCACCAAACGAGAGCGGTGCCTTCCAACCGAAGAGAAACAATTTTCACTTTAACTTCCTCTTCATCAATATGTTGAACATGACAATATACTTCAACCTATCAGATCCAATTATCTATCTTTTCAGGATTAACATCTCCATTAAACATAGGTAAATCAAACTTTACATCAAGTTTTAATAATGGTTTCTTAAAAGAGGCTTTATGGGTAGAATGATGAGAATGATAAGAATGCTCAAAGGAAGAAGAACTAGAACTTGAAGGTGAAGATGGAGGCTCAGGAGGATCTCCTCTAGCCGCTTGGTTTACCGAAGCATCATCATATGGTGGTGCTTCCTTTTTCTTCCCTTTCTTCTTCATCCTCTTCTCGTAATATACATACATTCGTTCGACCATTTTTTACATGCGATAAAAGACCATGTGAAAGTTTTTCTCCTGTTCATCACGCTTGTCCTCTTCTACCATCTTCTTCCTTCAGGATGCAAGACCAACTTCGGGATTGAAATTCTTAAGATTTCCTTCACCTTGCTTATGCTTGGCCCTAGTAAGAATCCATACTCAACAATTCAAGTCAAGACGACTGCTCTAATACCAACATGATCCGAGATCTTTTCGTCAGGTGAATTATTAAAGAATTGTATTAAATGAGCATAAACTAAAGTACACCATAAATAAGGAAAAGTTCAAAAGGAAAGAGACATAAGAATGCAATATGAACACAAAGAAATTGATAACGAAGTTCATCCTTGGGGACTACGTCTCCGGGTCCTGCTCTCAAATGGGTAGGTCTTTTTATTAACTCCATAAAAGAATTGGGAAAAATACATAAGTATACCTCATTCTAGAGTTAACCTACAAAATATTTGCTCATATCAAAAAACTAACATCACCACTACGTTCGTAGTGTCGAATTACCTAAAAATGACTATCTCCACACCTCGATCCGAGTTTGGCACTTTCATGCCAAAAAGACACCCCTGCCTCGGTTTTCGTGCCCTGCTTTTGCAATAAATGATTGGACTATCTTGAAATCTGTGCCCAGTCTCAAAATATGTGCCCTAATCTCACCTCCATCCCGTACATTGGTGGAGGCCCCTTCTTATACAAAAATTTGGCGGTTATGCATTGATGAAGTGGTTTGGCACATTGGTTAATGGAGCTATATTAAGTCGAGAGGTTGGCGGAGGTCCTAGGATTGAATCCCGTGGACTCCCCTTTTGGATTATAGTTGCAACCATATGGGTGCACTCTGCTAAATATGGCGGGTGGTTTGGCAGTGGATATATATAACAGAAAGGCTACCAAACTAGCGGAATATGCCCCTAAAATGGTGGTTATGTTGTGGTCGCATGGTTTGCCATATAACCAATGGCTGGGCCAAGGGCCTAACCCTTTTCTTCCCCCCATACAAAACATTATTAAACTTAAAGAAAATTCACGCCATGGTATAAACAAGGTCTATGTGGTGGAAGGTTGGCTAGCACGAAGTTGTAACGCCTTTGGGTTAAGGAGGTTAGGATTTTGACTGTTGGGGAGTCATATAATTTTACCACTTGCCAAATAGACTAGAGGGGTGCCATGTGGCAGCCCACAACTGGGCCACGTGGCACCATAACATTTTCCCATGCAAATGACACTTGTCACAACCTAATTTTCCCACGTGTCTACCATCAAACCTGTATGACCTTGCCACATCATCCCATGCCAACTCAACACTCTGCCACGTCATCTGTACGAATGTGCCACGTGTCACCCTTGCAGTGGTGACACGTGTCACCTTGACCTTTTGACTTTTTTGACCAAGTTTGACTTTAACTTTGACCGCTTATATCTTTCGATCCATAACTCCATTTGACGATCCGTTTGTGCCGTTAGAAATCTTGCGACGCGCTCTTCGTGACCATGTCATTTTAACTGAGTTTTGGGAATTTTGAATTTTTTCCCATTCTCTGTCTACTGAAGCCATTCTGAGCATCCCGAGTTTCCTTTGTGCATTTTGAGTTGTTCTTAGCCTTCTCCAGATCCTATTTGGATCAATTGACCAAGAAACACATATCCATTGACTGGTGCATCCATCCCCAGATTAGTCAAAACTAGATGGATAGGTGGTATATGGTATTTGATAAACCTCCCTGCAATAACATGGAGGTGCCATTATATTTTCTGAGAAAATAATGGGATGAGTTTATTTTGGGTAAGCATGTCAACTACTTTGACATGGGCAACTTCTAGGGGGTTGGTCAAGGGTCCGCACATGACTGATAAAATGCAAGGCACGATCCCATGTTAGGTCCTCGTCCCCCCAGGCGAATACCTAACCCACCTACCCAACATCCTCCTATTGCAGAGAGCTTGCAACATGTACAACTAGCAATTGCATCATTGAACCATAGCCTAGTGCAACACAATAGCTTTGTTGCACTATCTCAGCAGAAGGTTCCTACCAATGCCATTGATAGAGGGGTGGGAGCTTCAACATGCACATCAGAGTACAATGAGGAGAGGGAACATGGAGATATCAACTGTCCATGTGAACCTCAAATATGCTCGAGTAGACATGCTATGGGCCTATAGAGCCCAGTAGACAACATAGCTTCATGGAGGAGTTTAGTATCTTAACCTTCTCTATGTTATTCATCGTTATATATTTATTTTGTAATCTGTGTATTTATATTGATATTTTGTTGTATGTTTTTTTGCAGTTGTTACGTCTGAGCATTAGACCCACATCTCCCATGGATGCATTAGTGCCTAGCCACACCACTGATGCAACAATAGAGGCAGCCTGCTCATTGGGCACACCCCACACACAGGCATGTGTCACATTTGATAAATTCACCATAGTCATTTTTATTTTATTTTATGGCATCCTCAAATTTTTAATATTCTTGTGTTTCTATAGGATTTGGGACTAGTTGATGTCGGGAAATGTCTATATGGGATGGACAAGTCACCTGCATCACATATATCATGTGTAGAGTTAAATATCATATCATTCTCAATTTTTTTGTGTTTATGTTTTTGAATTTTACCGTTTGGTACTAATAGTTCAATATTTTTAATATGTATACATGCTACAAACATATTTTCTATTTATAGTAATATTACAGTCCCTGGGCGTTGCTTCTGGGTTACCTTTCTCTAGGCCTAGGGAGTTGAAATCACTTGTACAACTTGTGGGGGTCTATCGTAGCCCACCCTCAACATATGTCTTATTGCACACATGACCCATATTTATGAGAGGAATGAAATTAGTAATAGACTAAATACAATAACACAAAGATATGGAGAACAATAATAGATATCCAGTGAACAATAACTTGTATTGAATAAATGAAATAGGTTGAAACTAAAAAACTATAGAACTGAAAACAACTTTCTCGAATGGTGGTAGCTATCTCTAAGAAGATATGTGGATGCTATGTGCATCTGTTTGAGAAGAATGATTACAATGAGGCTCTAGAGGCCTTTTTAACATTACTCATGAATGCAAAAACCCTAGAAATCCAAAATCCTAAACCTAGGAGATGAAACACCAAAAGTTATGTGGGCCCCGATGGGTAAGTTGATACCTCAACTTCCCGAGGTCGTAAATTTTTCATATGACCTCCATTTTAGGCGCATGATAGCCCATTGGAAAGGTATTTTCGAGAACTACAAATTGTGTCATCAAACTCTGACTTACTCTACAGTTTGACTATGGCAATCCAAAAAAACATTGTTTAGGGCCCCAAAACGGCCCTGGAAGTACAAAAATATGTACTGACATGAAAACATCCAAAATAATCTAGTTGGATTAGGTGGGAGGCCATCAATATCCATCTGGAAGTTGTGTAGGGATTTAGACAACCCCATAACTGTAGAACCCACAATTACAAATAAGTACAGAAGAACGTGTTGAACTAAAAACTGTCAAGAGGAGCCAGTTGGAATAGGTGGGTGGCCAGCAATATCCACTTGGATCAGTCCTCCCCCATTAAGAATAAATGGTTTCCATTGTGTTGAGTACCCCCATCATGTGAGGAAATTTCTGCTAAATTTGGCCCTGGGTTAGCCACTTGCCTTGGTGGAGGAGCTTCCCTACCTTGATAACCTGGTAAAGATGGATCCTCTACTGGCGAGTGCCCTTGACTCATGTGTCGCCCTTGACTCATGTGTCCATTATCCGATCAGTGAATGCCTATTCCATGAAATCAGGGTTGATATCTATTGGTGTCAACTGTTTTGTGATCTCTGAGGTGTTCAATAATGGTGGAAAATATGGCTGAAGGAGGTCCACATTGAACATTAGGTGCAAGCCAAGGAAGGGTGGAGTGTTGAGCTCAAAATCATTGCTACTCATAACCTTGGTGATAGTGTAAGGCCCATAGAAAAGTGGGCAGAGCTTCCGATGGGGCCATGTAAGGCATTCTTTCTGCAAATGTAACCAAACCTTATCTCCCACCTGAAACTGGTGTGGTACCCGATGTTGATCATGACATTTCTTGTACTTAGCATTGGCTTTCTGCAAAATCTCATGGACCTATTGGTGGATGTGATGAATCTACTCAATGAATATGGGGGATTTGTCAGACTCAGACTGAACATGGGAAGAATTTGTCTGTGTTGTTTCAAGAGGTAGTGAAACATCAATGGGACCCAAGGGTTGGAATCCCAAGCCCACTTGAAAGGGGCTATGCCTGGTGGAGCTATGGAGAGATCTGTTGTAGTTGTGTTGAACATATGGAAGAATATCATCCCATGTACATGGATTCTTAGAGTTATACATGCACAAGATGTGCACAATCATCCAATTGACAACCTATGTTTGGCCATCGGTTTGAGGGTGGAAGGTAGTAGATTTGGTGAGCTTGGTGTCCAATAGTGACTAGAGACTCGACTAAAATGTGCTGAGGAACCTGTTGTCCCGATTAGATATTATGGTATGTGGTATCCCAAAATTGACCCACACCCATTCGAAGAAGATTTTGGTAGTATCTGTCATTGTGATGCTCTTCCTATAGGTTGTGAGAATGTCCATCTTCGAAAACTGATCAACTACCAAAAATACACAATCATTGCCTTGCTTGGTGGATGGAAGGCCATACATGTAATACATCGAGATGGATTCCCAAGGCCTCTTAGGAGTAGTAAGAGGGGTGTATAAGACCTACTGCTTGATGGCTGGCTTGAAAATGGCACAAGTAGTGCAAGATATGATATACTTGCCGATGTCCTATCAAAGTTTTGGCCAATTAAAATGTTTTTGTAGAATGACCACAATTTTATCCATGCCAAAATGTCCTGCCATCCCATTGTAGTGAGCCTCCCAAATAAGATTTGCATGCTCGCTTGCAGGAACACAGAGATGGCCTAGATGGCATAACAATTCATCCTGAATTTGAAAATTGGTGACATTCACGCATGTATGCAAGAGATGATAGGTGGTGGAAAAACCTGTATCTTGTTGAAAGAGTTGGGTCCACTCCCATGCCTCCTACCCACAGGAATGGAGCATGGTGGTGAGTGCATCCACGGGAGATTGACTGAGGCAGTCAACAACACAATTAGTGCTCCTTGTATTATACTTGATGTTGACATGGAACTATTGCAGGTAGGTGGACCTCTTCTGATGGATATCATTCTACAACTTCCCCTATGTCTGTATGAAATGCAAAGGCTTTTGATCAATGTGGATGATTGTCCCCTTTCCCAGAATGTAATGTTTCCATTGACGACATGATTTAACAATGGAATGCATTTCCTTTTCATAGGTGGGGTATTTCGGGACAATATTTGAGAGTGTCTCACTATGGTATGATATCAGATGACCATGCTGAGTGAGAACTACACCTACATCATAGTTGGATGCATCAGTCTCAATCTCGAACGATTGTTGCAGATCGGGTAAGGAGAGTACTAGAGATGAGCACAAGTGATGGTTCAGATCATAAAATTCTCATTGTTGTTTCTTCCCCCACGCGAATTTTTCCCTGCCATTTCCCTTGGTCACTTGGCTAAGGGCCCATTCAATATGGGAGAGTCCCAACATGAACTGTCAATAAAAGTTGGCAAGTCCCAAGAAGCTTCGAATCTTGATTAGTGTGGTTGGGTATGGCTAGCCATGAATGAATTGGATCTTAGCTGGATCAACATGTACTCCATGCTCATAAAAAATGTATCATAAGTATTGGACCATGTTCATGCCAAAGGAGCATTTTTCCAAGTTGGAATATAGCTTATGTTGCCGTAGAGTGCTCAAAACCTGTTGAATATGATGCATGTTCTCCTCCCAAGCTCTGTTGAAGATGAGGATATCATCCAAATATACCACCAAAAAATAGTTGGTGAAGGGTCTCAATACACCATCCATCAACCTCATGAAAGTGGTTGGTGCATTTGTTAAGCCAAAGGGCATGAACAACCATTCGAAGAGACCTTCTTTATATTTGAAAGTTGTCTTCCATACATCAGTTGGTTCGATGGGAACTTGGTGGTAGGCATAATTTAGGTCAATAATTTCGAATAATGTTTCCCCCTTGAGTTGGCCAAGAAGGTCATCAATTATGGGATTTGGGTACCGGTTCCTGGATGTTATTTTGTTTAATGCTTTGTAATCAATGTAGAGCCACCATGTCCTATCTTTCTTCTGCACTAGTACAATCAGGCTTCCGCAAGGGGAGTCGTTGGGTTTGATGTGCCCTTTTTGAAGTAACTCTTGGATATGACGCTTGATTTCATCATTTTCCATCAGCAAGCGACGATAGACTAGTCCATTATGCATAGGTGCACCGAGGGTTAGATCAATTAGATGCTTGACTTGGCACTATGCCGGTACTCCTGTGAGTGAGGATAATATGTTGTTGTACTCTTCCAAGAACCCATCCACTTGCTTCTATTGCAAAGAGAGTCTCTCTGTAGAGGCCACATATGTGGCAGCAACCTTCTTCTTACTGTGAGCATGGATCACAAAGAAGATGAACTTCCCGGTCTATGAAATGACCTTACAACATTTCTTAGCAGAGATTAAAGAAATAACATTAGGTGGCGCTACCTCTTGTATCCTGTACAATTATATACCCAAAGTAATAATAACACTATGGGATCTTGACTCGTACACAACATGTCACTTCCAAAAATATTGTTGGCCTAAAATAACATCACAAACTTCAAGGGGAGAAATATCACACAATACCTCATATTTGAAAGGCTTGATGCCGTAGGGAAGACAACATTGTTGGATAACACACATATCTCTTCCTTGGAAAAGCTAGCCGATGGTCTAGGGATGTGGGTGCAGTGTCATTGGAAGGTCCACCCTCTTGATGACCTCTGCTGAGATCAGGTTCTTCTGACTGTCGCTATCGACAATGAAATGAAGCGGAGCCCCCTTTACCCACATTTGTGAGTAAAAGAGGCATTCCCCTTCCTCTGTTTCTTCTGGTTTACTTGGATATAATTTGGTGGTAGCGACAGTGGCACTGGGTTCAAAATAGATAATACACTTCCCTCCTTCTCTATTTTATTTAGAGTTAGAATCTTCCTTAGACTCAAAAGCTTTCATCTTGGCCACCAGTGACTTCTTGGAGATACATTCTTCGGTGTTGTGCCATGGGTTTTTATGGTATTCACACCATTTTCCTGTGTCCTTCTTCGACTTCTCATTACCCTTATTTTGTTGCAGCTTGGACTAGTTGTCCTGAGAGTGGACATATTTTCTCTATCCCTTGTTTTGTGGGTTGGGGTCGTCTTTTCCCTGCTTTGACTGTGAGGAGTTTTCATATCCAAACTCTCACCTCTTCTTCTTAAATTTTTGCTCGATCTTGACAACATATCTATAAGCCGTACCCAATGGTGCAATGTCCAGAAATTCCATTTCTATTTGAATGTATCTATGTATACAGTCATGGTATTTTAGAACCATATGTGACTAAAATTCTTTGATACCCAATTTGGTGCTCAGGGTATGGAAAATATTGGCAAAATATGGTACTATCTGGTCCCTTTCCTAATGCAAGGTGGTTCATCTTATGTATTGGTCCTTGTAGCTTCCAATAGGGTAGTACTGTTCTTTAATGGCATCCTTGAAGGAATCCCATGTGGAAATGACCAAAAATATTGCATATTCCTCTATGACCCTTTGCTCATAGTAAGTATCCCACCAGTCCTTAGCATGGGGGACGACCTTGAGGAGTGCAAAAGTAATCTTTTCCCTATCGAAAAAATTTTGGACCGAAAAATACCCTTCGAGCAGATTCAACTATTTATCTACAACATCCAAATCTATAAGTCCTTCAAATGATTTAATATCAAAATTTACATGTACCTTGAAGGGGGTTGCATGGCCGCTTGATGAATATGCATCTCTTTTGGGCAGCCACCGAAGGATTTGTGCAAAGTTGTCCATCATTTTGTTCCTTTGTCGTGTAAGGGATTCCTCAAGAAATATTTTAAAAATATCTCCTACTCCATCATATTTATTTTCCTCCCCCATGGGTTGTGTTCTAGCTCATCACGATCGATCTTGCAAAGGCTCAACTGGTTTGAGTCCCAACTTCTTATACCCAGATCTTGTCGGGGACATGCACGAATAAAAATAAATGAAGAGAAGATCGCTCTGATACCACTGATCCAGATTTATGAGCGGAACGAAATGAATAACAAACTGAATACAATAACACAAATATATGGACAACAACAAAAAAAATCCAGTGAACAATAACTTCTATTGAATAAGTGAAATAGGTTGAAACTGTAAAATTGCAGAACTGAAAACAACTTGCTTGAATGGTGGTATCTATCTCCGAGAAGATATGTGGCTTGTATGCACATCTGTACGAGAATAATGATTAAAATGAGGCTCCAAAGGCCTTTTTAACATTACTCATGAATTCCAAAATCCTAGACATCCAAAAGCCTAACTCTAGGAGATGAAACACCAAAAGTTATGTGGGTCCCAATGGGTAAGTTGGTACCTCAACTTACCGGGGTCATAAATTTTGCATACGACCTCTGTTTTAGGCGTGTTATAGCCCATTGGAAATTTATTTTTGAGAGATACACATTATTCTTCCAAACTCTGACTCCATCTATAATTTTACTGTGTAAATCCAAAAAAACATTGTTTAGGGCCCCAAAACGACCCTAGAAGTACAAAAAGATGTGTTGACATGAAAACATATAAAATAAACCAGTTGGATTAGGTGAGTGGCCACAAATATCCATATAGAAGCTGTGTGGGGCTTTAGACAACCCTGAATGTGTAGAACATATAATTACAAAGAAGTACAGAAGAACATGCTGAACTAAAAACTGTTAAGAGGAGCCAGTTGGAATAGGTGGGCAGCCACCAATATCCACCCGGATCAACACATCCTTAGTGGATTCATATGCAGGCCACCCATCCGCACCACCTATATGCCACCCACCCCCACCACCAATTCTGTCGCTCCATCGATCGAGACTTCCACAATAGAGGTTTCCTCGGAGCAGGGTGTACACCATAATGCTCCATATGCCAACGAATCTCCATCGAGGTCTAAGATATTCATAGTGAGATAATGTGTTGATGATAATTTTTTATGTTTCATGAATTTTATTTTAGGCATATTGTTTAATTTTCTTAACTTGATCCTTGTAACTGATGCAGGGTGGCATCGTAGAGAGAATGTGGTCATGGAGGAGGGTAACACACTCACGATTGAAAATAGGATATGCGATGAGTTGTCTTAGGTTAAATTACAAAGTATCATTTTGTATGTCTATTAATTCATTGAGGAAAAAAAATCATAACAATGTTTTTTCTTTGTGCAGTCTCCAGAGCATTGAAGCACGCCCAGGCCTAGAACCACTCAAGGTGCTTCCTTGAGAAAGAGAAGAAATATAGATTTCCAGGATGGTCCTGAGGGTGGCAGTGTTCAATGATTGACCAACTACTGTCATTTTGTATCTAGGCCACCATATGGATGTTATTTATGTTAGGGAACTTGTTGTCGCTTTGTGTATTGGGCAAAAGGTGCCATTTTGTGAAAAATGTACAATTTAGATGATGTTGTGTGTGTGTGTGTATCATGGCATGTTTTTTATGAATCTCATTGTTTCTGCATTTTATGTTGATGAATATATGAATTTCAAAGTGTATGGATTTTATGTGTATTAATCCCTTGATTTTTTTCTAAAGTGATTATAAATACTTGCGTTACGCATTAACGAATATCTTATGGTGAAAAATATTGTTAAGTGCTAAATCCATAAGCAATTAATGGTTCTCAAGTAGCATTGCTTGCTAATCAACCATGCATCTCTACATCATCGATATATCATTCCTTATGAATTATTTGCATGAATGTTGTGGATATCCATATTCTAACTCACAACCAACAATATGGACTACCTCTTGAAATATCTCCATCTAAATCCAATGACAATCCACCCTCAAATATTGGTCACTTGAAAATATTTTGACCTTAAAAATGGCATATTACAATACTTTATTATAGAAATAATTTTTCTCATTTATCTTTTACATATTTGTAATCACTTAACAATCTCAGATCAATGTTATTTCAAATTAACCTCCATAGCTAGTACTATAATTACTTAATTACGAAGATGGAATAAGCTAAATTTCAATTATGCGAGTACACAACATTTGGACAACCTAGACACTTCATATATATTTAGAATATGAAGTACAAGAACCTACCAATATATTATCACGGGTTGTTAGAAGTCGGTCTCTTCAAACCCTAGCGATGGAAACCATAAGATACCATTAGCCAATATCTCACTCCATTAGAGATAATCAACAAGCTAGCATATACAATGGTAAGTCTTTTTTGGAACCTACATTTTTATCCCAAAATTGTACAAGATCAACTCCCTCTATCTTCTCAAAAACAAGCACATTAGGTAGCAATAGGGTTTTCAAATGCCACAAAACCCTAACTTCTTCTCTTACCAGAGCTACATGATAAAAGTCTTTCTTTTCTCCTCTAGGTATAAGTCCTAGTATTCCTAGTCTCCTTAGGACAAAATCTTGACCCTAGTCTTCCATTAACATTCCTTTGAGAAGCCTAGTTGTTAGCTTCTTAATTGATTCAATCCATAATTTGACCATTTTCTAGGGAACACATATTATTCCCCTACTTCTATGCATTCCATATATAAAATCATTTTATTTATGTGTCACCATTCATAAATTCCAAAAAGACTAGTCAATGTATCATTAATGTACTCATGTTTTTTTTATGTTGTGTAATGGGTATATATAAATTTTGTAAAACCCATCAATTATTAATAATATTTATTCAGTCTTCCATGATGTCCACTAAACTTATTGATTTTGATCAATACAATGAAAGAGTTCACATGGAAACTATATCTTAGAATGGGTATCATTTCCCACCTACAAATAAATATTTTTAGGTTACATTTCATGACACACCATAGAAAGTAATGTTATGCTACCAAAATTCCTCCAGGGAGACTTGAAACCATTATTCATTTCCCTTCACCATCTATGAGAGTTTATTGCACATTCCTACCTAATTTTTGGATTAGAGCACACAAGGAGACAAAAGACCTTCCCAAAACCAATCCCACAAACCTGTTGATGCCATGCCATTGTCATTCCATTTTCATTCCTTTCCATGCCATCATCATTCCTTCCCATGCCATGCCATTTCCATTCCATTATCATGCCTTTCCAAGCCATGCCATGGCATGCCTTTGCAATCCATGCCATTTCCACGCCATTTCCACACCATTTCCATGCCTTGTCATGTCATGCCATTGTCATAATTTTCAAAGCCAAGCCATGCCATGCTCCATGCCTTGTCATGCCATGCCATTGCATCCCATTTCCATGCCATTTCCATGTCATTCCATTCCATTTCCATGCCATTCCATTTCCATGCCATGCCATTGTAATTTCATTGCCATGTCTTACCATGCCACTTCCATGCCTTATCATGCCATGCCATTGTAATTTCATTGCCATGTCTTACCATGCCACTTCCATGTCTTATCATGCCATGCCATGCCATTTCCATGCCAATGCTATGCCTTGCCAAGCCATGCCATGCCATTTCCATGCCATTCCATTTCCATGCCATGCCATTCCATTTCCATGCCATGCCATGCCATTTCCATGCCATGCCATGCCATGCCATGCCATTTCCATGCCATGCCATGCCATTTCCATGCCATGCCATTTCCATGCCATGCCACGCTATGCCACACCATGCTATTTCCATCCCATGCCATTGCCATCCCATGCCATGTCATTGTCGTGCCTTTCCATGCCACTGAATTTCCATGCCATTCCATTGTTGTGCCTTGCCATGCCATGCAATTTACATGCCACTTCCATGACTTTCCAAGCCATGCCATGCCATGACATTGTCATGTATCTTCCCATTTTAACCTATACAACAATAAATATAACTTTCCATAACATTATGGAAGGAAAAAGTCAAATCAAAATGTGGATTGCAATGTAACAAGAATAACCAAAAAGGAAACCTTGACATGCCATTTCCATGCCTCACCAAGCCAATAAATTATATTAACTAAGTCACAATAGGACAACTATAACAACCCTTAAAACAAGTAATCATTAAATGAAAGGGGGCTGGAAATGCAAACCTAAACTAGGGTTTAGATAACAAATGCTTGATGGAATGCAAGATGGCACATAACAACCCTAGAATATTCAAGACATCACGCCCTAAAGGGATGAAAAATATGACAGAAATGTAATAAAATGTGTCAAGGTGTATTCTAAGGGTGAAAGATGACAACTAAACCCTAGACATCAAGCTACAAGGCTGAAAATTGAGGGTAATTCCTAATCTAACCATGAAATTGAGGGTTTCAAGACAAGGTTAATTCAAGAAGAATACAAGATAACATGAAATATCACCACTTTGATAAAAAAATTATTTAATACAATCAAGAAACATCCATAAATGAATTAGAAAGAGCAATTAATAGGTAAATCAATGATCATCCATGAATTCCTAACCATAAAATTATCCACAAAACTTGAAACACAGACCTAGACCTAGACCTAGACATTGCTATGCCTTGCCTTGCCAAGCCATGCCTTGCCTTGCCATGCCATGCCATGCCATACCTTGCCTTTCTATGCCATGTCTTGCCTTGCCTTCACTTTCCATTCCATGCCATGTCATGCCTTGTATTGCATTGCCTTTCTATGCCATTGCTATGCCTTGCCAAGCCATGTGATTTCCATGCCATTCCAAAGCCATGTCTTTCCAAGCCAATAAATTATATTAACTAAGTTCAAACAAGTCAATGGGAAGTCCCAAACACCACAAATCAACAAGGAAACTATAACAATTATAAAACTTGTGATTAAGATGTTTAACTTCAGCAATATGACAAGCTACAACATGACAAATATAACAATCCTTAAAACACATAATCATGCAATTAAAGGGGGATTGAAATGAAAGCCAAAACTAGGGTTTAGATAAAAAAAATGCTTGTTGAAATGGAATATGGCACATAACAACCCTAGAATATTCAAGACATCAAGTCCTAAAGAGATGAAAATTATGACATAAATGTAATAAAAGGTGTCACGATGTATTCCAAGGGAGAAATATGACAATTAAACCCTAGACATCAAACTAACAAGGATGGAAATTGAGGGTAAGTCCTAATATAACCAGAAAATTGAGGGTTTCAAGACAAGCTTAATTCAAGAAGAATATAAGATAACATGCAATATCACCACTTTGATAAAACATTTATTTAATACATTCAAGAAATAACCATCAACGATTTAGAAAGAGCACTTACTAGGTAAATCAATGATCATCCATGAATTCCTAACCACAAAATCATCCAAAAAACATGAAACAAAGATCTAAGGTATCTTCATAGTTTTGAAACACGAATTATCATAATTAATAGGATTTACATAGAAAGGGATGTAATAAAATAGGTTTATGTTCCATCCTTATGGTGTAGTCTCATTATATTATTTGATCCATAATTTATTTTGGATTGCATGGACAACAACATAACTTCAAGGCCTTATTGATCCATGCCTTGCCTTGCCATTCCATGCCTTCCCTTTCCATGCCATGACATGCCTTGACTTTCCATGCCATGCCATGCCTTGCTTTTCCATTCCATGTGTTTTCATGCCTTGCCATGCCATGCCTTGACATGCCTTGTCATGTAATGCCATGCCATGCCATGCCATGCCTTGACATGCCTTGTCATCCCATTCCATGCCATGCCATTCCTTGCCTTGCCTTTCCATCTCATGCCTTGTCGTGCCTTTCCATGCCATGCCTTTCCATGCCATGTCATTTCATGCCTTTCCTTTCCTTGTCTTTCCATGCGATGCCATTCCTTGCCTTGCCTTGCCATGCAAGTCATGGCATGGCAAGGAAACACAATGCATGGCATGGAAAGGTAAGTAAATACAAGGGATGGAGTGGCATGCGATACCATGCCTTGACATGCCATGCCATGCCTTGGCTTGGATTTCCATTCCATGTCATTTCATGCCTTGCATTTCCTTTCCTTGCCATGCCATTCATTGTCTTACCTTGCATTGCCTTGCCTTGCCATGCCATGTCATGCCATGCCTTGCCTTTCCATGCCATGCCATGCCATGCCATGTATTGCCATGCCATGCCATGTATTTCCATGCCATGCCTTGCCATTCCATTCCTTTCCTTGCCATGCCATGCCTTGCCTTGCCTTGCCTTGCATTGCATTGACTTGTCTTGCATTGCATTGAATTTCCTTGCAATGTCATTCCATGCCATGCCTTGCCTTGCCATGCATTTTCATGCCATTCCTTGCCTTTCCAATCCATGTCATGCCTTGCATTGCATTTCATTTCCTTTCCATGCCATGCCATGCCTTGCCTTGCCTTGCATTGCATTGCCTTTCCATGCCTTTCATTTCCTTCCCTTTCCTTGCCTTGTATTTCCTTGCTTTGCCTTGCCTTGCCTTGCCATTCCATGCCTTGCCTTGCATTTCCTTTCCATGCCATGTCATTCCTTGCCTTGCATTTCCTTTTCATGCCATGCCATGCCATGCCTTGCCTTTCATTTCCTAGCCATGTCATTCCATGCCATGCCTTACCTTGCCTTTCCTTGCTTTTCCTTGGCATGGCATGGCAAGGCATGGTATGGAAATGCAAGTAAAATATGGTATACCATGGTATGGTATGGTATGACTTGAATTGCCATACCATGTATTTCCATGCCATGCCATGCCATGCCTTACCTTACCTTGCCTTGCCATGCCTTTGCTTTCCTTGCTTTTACATACCATTCCTTTCCATGCAATGTCATGCCATGCTTTTCCTTTCCATTCCATGCCATTCCTTTCCTTTCCATTCCATGCATTGCCTTGCCTTAACTTTCCATGCCTTGCCATGCCATGCCATGCCTTGCCTTTCCATGTCATGCCTTTCCTTTCCTTGCCATGCCATGCCATGCATGCCTTGCCATACCATGCCTTGTCTTTCCATTCCTTTCCTTTCCATGCCATTCCTTATCATGCCATGCCATGCAAGGAAAGGCATGGAATGGAAATTCAAGGCAAGTAATGTCATGTCATGGCATGGAAAGGTAAGGAAAGGCATGGCATGGAAAGGCATGGCAAGGCAATGCAAGGCATGGCATGGCAAGGCAAGGCAATGCAAGGCATGCAAAGCAAGGAATGTCATGGCATGGTGTGGCATGGAAAGGCATGGCATGGCATAGATAAATAAGTACTTGAAGTGCCATGCCTTGGCTTACCTTTCCTTTCCTTGGAATGTCATGGTATGGCATGGCATGGAAAAGCATGGTATGGAAAGGAAATTCAAGTGAAGGAAAGGCATGACATACGATGATATGTTATGGAAAGACATGGCATACCATGGTATGGTATGGTATGGTATGCCTTGCCTTGTCATACCATGCCTTGCCATGCCATGTCATACCTTTCCTTGCCTTCACTTGCAATGCCTTCACTTTCCATACCTTCCCCTTCCTTGCCTTCACTTTCCATGCCTTGTCATGCCTTTCCTTTCCATGCCATGAAATACCTTGTCTTTCCATTCCATGCCTTTCCATGCCATTCCTTGCCTTGCCATGCCATGGAATGCCTTGCCTTGTCATGCCATGGGATGCCTTTCCTTGCCTTTCCTTTCCTTGCTTTGTATTGCCTTACCATGCCTTTCATTTCCTTGCCTTTCCTTTCATTTCCTTGCCATGTCTTGCATTGACTTGCCATGCCATGCCTTGCCTTGCATTCCCTTTCCATTCCATTCCATGACATTCCATGCCTTGTCTTGACTTTTCTTACCTTGCCTTGGCATGGCATTGAAAATCATGGTATGGAAAGACAAGGAAAGTGAAGGAAAGGCATGTCATACTATGGTATGGTATGCATTGCCTTTCCTTGCCATACCATGCCTTGCCATGCCATGCCTTGACTTGCCTTGTCTTTCCTTTCCTTCCCTTGTCTTTCCATGCCGTGCCATTCCATGCCTTTCCTTTCCATGACATGTCTTTCCTTTCTTTCACTTTCCATGTATTTCCATGCCATGCCTTTCATTTCCATGACATGCCATGCCATGCCTTGCCATTCCTTTCCTTGCCTTTCCATGACATACATGCCTTTTCATACCATGCCTTTCCTTGCCATTCCTTTCCTTTCCATGCCATGCCTTTCCATTCCATGCTTTGCCATGCAAGGAAAGGCATGTCATGGAATGGAAAGGTATGGTATGGAAAGGAAAGGAAAGTGAAGGCAAGGTATGACATCCATGGTATGGTATGGAATGGCATACCATTCCTTGCCTTTCCTTGCCATGTCATGCTATTCCTTTCTTTCCTTCACTTGCCATGCCTTGCCATGCCTTCAATTTCCATGCCTTCACTTTCCTTGCCTTCACTTTCCATACCTTCAATTTTCTTTCCTTCACTTGTCATGCCTTTCCATGCCTTTCCTTGCCATGCCATGCCATGCCATGCCTTGCATTTCCATGCCATGCCTTTCCATGCCATTCCTTTCCTTTCCATGCCATGCCATGCCTTGCCTTTCATTTCATTTCCTTTTCATGCCATGTAATGCCTTGCCTTGCCTTGCCTTGCCATGCCTTGCATTGTATTTCCTTGCATTTCCTTTCCTTTCCTTGCCTTTCCTTTCCATGCCTTTCCTTGACTTTCCATTCCATGCCTTGCCTTGCATTGCCTTTCCATTCCATGCCATGCCTTTCCTTTCCTTTCCTTGCCATGCCTTTCCTTTCCTTACGTTGCCTGGGCATGGCATGGAAAGGAATGGTATGGCAAGGCATGGAAGACCATGGTATGGTATGCCTTGCCTTGCCTTGCCATACCATGCCTTGCCATGCCACACCTTTCCTTTCCTTTCCTTACCTTACCTTTCCTTTCTATGCCTTTCTTTGCCATGCCTTTCTTTGCCATGCCATGCCTTGCCTTTCCATGCCATGTCTTTCCTTGTCATGCCATGCCATGCCTTTCCATGCCATGCCTTCCCTTGCCTTCACTTTTCATTCCTTTCCATGCCATGCCTTTCATTTCAATGCCATGCCAAGCCTTGCCTTGTCTTCCCATGACATTCCATGCCATGCATGACTTTCCATACCATGCCTTTCCTTACCATTTATTGCCTTTCCTTGCTATGCCTTGCCATGACATGCTTTTCCATGCCATGCCATGCAAGGCAAGGCAAGACATGGAATGAAATGGAAATAAAATGCAAGGCAAGGAAATGCATGGCATGGCAAATAAAGGAAATGCAAGGAATGTCATGGCAAGTCATGAAAAGGAAAGGCATGGCATGGAAAGGAATGGTAGGGAATGGAATAGCATGGAATGGATCAATAAGGCCTTGAAGTGCCATGCCATGCCTTGCCTTTTCATGCCATTCCTTGCCTTGCCATGACTTGCCTTGCCATGGCATGGCATGGTAAGGCATGGTATGGCACGGCAAGAAAAGTGAAGACAAGGCATGGCATACCATGGTATGGTATGGTATGCCTTGCCTTGCCATACCATTGCATGCCATTGCTTGACTTGCCTTCACTTCCCATGCCATGACATGTCATGACTTTCCTTTGCATGTCATTCCTTGCCTTGCCTTCACTTTCCATGCCATGCCTTGCCTCTCCATGCCATACCATGCTATGCCATGGAATTCATTTCCTTGCATTCACTTTCCATGCCATGCATTCCCATTCCTTGTCTTTACATTCCATGCCATGACATGCCTTGCATTTCCTTCACTTGCAATGCAATTCCTTGCCATTACATGCCATGCCTTTCCTTTCCATGCCATGCCATGCCATGCCATGCCTTGCCTTGTCCTTCCATGTCATTCATGTATGATACCTTTTTTCTTGCCTAAAAAAAACAGTGCTTGTACTAAATGAACAATTTTAATACATAAAAATTAGAATCAAAGGATTCATTAAGCATGTAATTCTACAAATTGTTATCCAATATATCTTAGATAAAAATAATTGCATGAGAATTTCAATGTCATAACATAATCTCTCTTTATTCATATATCTAAGTTAACTTCATAGATGTCAAACATGGATTATCATAATTAATAGGATTTACCTAGACATACAGCTAGAACTAGAGCTAGAACTTGCCTTGCCTTGCCATGTCATGCAATGCTTAGCCTTGTCACATCTTGCCTTTGATTGCCTTGCCTTGCCTTGCTTTTCCTTTCCTTTCATTTCTATACCGATATGTCCCTTAATGGCTTGAGGAGGCGAGTTTCCACTCATGATAAAACTCAAACCAAGACTTAGATGCATGAACCATCGATTGCATTGGATTTAGAGCACCTAGTTTCAGTTAGTGGGGCCCCTCTGTTGTCATTCAGTTGATCGGAAAACCATTTGTTGGAGGATCTTCAGCACTAGGGTTTTTCTCAATGAGGCATAATGCAATTTCTGAAGAGGAGGTCGATTTTCAAGAACCCTACATCGAGATATTGTGGGCAGCATGGTCACATGGGCCATGTCCAAACATACTTGCGATAGCTTACGATACTTCGTTATGTTCTCGGTTTGGGTTTTGTGGCCTTGGACCAAATTGGCAACATGTTCTTGAATGGCTTGAGGAGGCAAGTTACAACTCGCGATAAAACTCAAACTAAGACTCAGATGGAAAAAAATGTCAGTTGCAATGGATCCAGAGCACCAAGTTTTAGCTAGTGGGGCCCCTTGCTGTCATTTTGTTGACCAAAAAATCATTTTTTGGAGGATCTTCGGCACTAGGATTTTTCTTAGTGAGGCATAATGCAATTTCTGAACATGAGGTTAATTTTCAAGAACATTGTGTCGAGCAATTGTGGGTAGCGTGATCACGTGGGCCTTAGCGAAACAAAGTTGGAGGAGATTAAAAAACTTTGTTATGATGCTCAGTTTGGATTTTATGCCCCCGGACCAAATTGGCGACATGTCCCTAAATGGCTTGAAGAGGTGAGTTGAAACTTGTGATAAAAATCAAACCGAGACTCAGATAGAAAAATCGTCGGTTGCATTAGATCCAGAGCACCGAGCTTCAACTAGTGGGGCCCCTCGCTGTCATTTCATTGACCAGAAAACCATTTATTGGAGGATCTTCGACACTAGGGTTTTGCTTAATGAGGCATAGTGCAATTTCTGAAGAGGAGGTCAATTTTCAAGAACACTGTGTTGAGAGATTGTGGGTAGCGTGGTCATGTGGGCCTTGTCCAAACATAATTGTGGGAGCTTACAAAACTCTGTTATGCTGCTCGGTTTGGATTTTATGCCCCTGGACCAAATTGGTGACATGTCCCTGAATGGCTTGAGGAGGCAAGTTGAAACTCACGATTAAACTCAAACCGAGACTCAGATTGAAAAATCATAGATTGCATTGGATTTGGAGCACCAAATTTCGGCTAATGGGGCCCCTCTATTGTCATTCCGTTGATTGAAAAACCGTTTGTTGGAGGATATTTAGCACTAGGGTTTTTCTCAATGAGGCATAGTGCAATTTCTGAAGAAGAGGTCGATTTTCAAGAATAATGTGTCGGGAAATTGTGGGTAGCATGTTTGCCTGGGCCTTGGCCAAACATACTTACGTGAGATTACGAAAGTTCGTTATGCTGCTCATTATGGATTTTAAGCCCCTAGACCAAATGGGCAACATGTCTTTGAATGAATTCAGGAGGTGAGTTGCAACTCAAAATAAAACTCAAACCGAGACTCAGATGGACGAACCGTCCCTTGCATTGGATCTGGAGCACCGAGCTTCATCTAGTGGGGCCCCTCTGCTATCATTTTGTTGACTAAAAAAATGTTCGTTGGAAGATCTTTAACACTAGGGTTTTTCTCAATGCTTATTACATATGTTTGAAGATTTAACACCTTGTTATGTTGGACATGACATGGCATGGAAATGAATGACATGGCATAGCATGGAAAGGAAAGGCATGGAATTGCATGTCAAGGAAAGGCATGGCATCGCATGACATGGAAAGTTAAGGAAATGAATGACATGGCATGGAAAGTGAAGGCAAGCCAAGTGAAGGCATGGCAAGTGAAGGCATGGAAAGGCATGACAAGTGAAGGCATGGCATGACAAGGCATGGAAATCGAAGGCATGCAAAGGAATGAAAATTGAAGGAAAGATAAGGCATGGCATGGCATAGAAAGGCATGGAAAGTGAAGGCAAGGCATGTAAAGGAAAGGCAAGGAAAGGTAAGGCAAGGCATGGCATGGCAAGAAAAGGCAAGGAAATCCAAGGAATGACATGTCATGTCATGGCATGGAAAGGTAAGGCATGGTATGGAATTTCAAGGCATGGCATGGCAAGGCAAGACAATGCAAGGCATGGAAAGTGAAGGCATGACAAGTGAAGGAAAGACATGGCATGCCATGGAAAGGAAATGCATGGCATGGCAAGGCATGGAAAGGCATGGAAAGTGAAGGAAAGGAAAATGAAGGCATGGCATAGCAAGTGAAGGCATGGCATGGAAAGGCAAGGCATGGCATGACAAATGAAGGAAATGTATGGCATGGAAATAAAAGGAAAGGAATGTCATAGAAAGGCAAGGCATGGCATGAGATGGAAAGTGAAGGCATGGAAAGGCATGGCAAGTGAAGGAAAGGAAAGACATGGAATGGAAAGTGAAGGAAATACAAGGTATGGAAAGGCAAGGCAAGGAATTGAAAGGCAAGGAAGGTGAAGGCATTGCATGAAAAGTGAAGGCAAGGAAAGACAATGAATGGAAAGTGAAGGCATGGAAAGGCATGGAAAGTGAAGGAAATGAAAGGCAAGGTAAGGCAAGGTAAGGAATATTTCAAGGCAACACAAGGCATGGCAAGGAAAGACAAGGCATGTAAAGTAAAGGTATGGCAAGACATGGCAAGTGAAGGCAAGGCAAGGCAAGGAAAGGAAAGGCAAGGAAAGGAAAGGCAAGGAAAGGAAAGGCAAGACAAGGCAAGGAAAGGCATGGAATGTCAAGGCAAGGCATGGAAAGTGAAGGAAATGCATGGAAAGACAAGGCATGTCAAGGAAAGGCATGGCATATCATGACATGGAAAGGCATGGCATGGAAAGGCAAGGCATGGAAATGCAAGTCATGGAATGCAATGACATGGAAAATGAAGGCAAGGTAAGGCATGCCATGTAAAGGCAAGGCATGGCATGAAATGGCATGAGAAGGCATGGAAAGGAATGGAAAGTGAAGGAATGACATGGAAAGTGAAGGAATGGCATGAAAAGTGAAGGCATGGCATGAAAATGAAATGCATGGCATGGCATGGAAAGTCGTGGAAAGTGAAGGCAAGGCAAGTGAAGGCATGGCAAGTGAAGGAATGACAATGCATGGAAAGTGAAGGAAAGGAAAGGCATGGCATGGAAAGTGAAGGAATGGCATGAAAATGCATGTAAAGTGAATGCATGGCAAGACATGGCAAGTGAAGGCAAGGCAAGCCATGGCATGGAAAATGAAGGATATCCAAGACAATGCGAGTCATGGAAAGGAAAGGAAATGAATATTTCAAGGAAAGGCATGGAAAGGCAAGGCAAGACATGACATGGAAAGGATAGGCATGGCATGGTATGGCAAGTGAAGGAATGGCATGACAAGGCATTGAAAATGAAGGCATGACGTGACAAGGCATGGAAAGTGAAGGCAAGGCAAGGCATGTCAAGTGAAGGTGATGGGTAAACTATATACCTTAATTTACCTCGATTAAATTATCGATCAGGGTAAGTAACCTTTGAGTTGTAACACAATATGCATCAATATAGAAAGTAAAATAACTGCTTATGATGCCTGGAAAGTGAATTAACTAGGCAAGAGAATGGCTTACCCCAAGGATCAACACTATATTTTCAATCTACAATTCTATTTTAAAAGATGATTTAAGGGACTATAAACAAGTTGATATCCCTTTGGACAATAAAATTTATTGACAATAAAATTTATTGTAGATGTATAGAGCAATATATGACTATGAACAATGAACTCATTACTCTAACTAAACAGTCCTTGAACAAAAGTAAGATACATTTCCTTAAAAACAATCCTTTGAAGTGAACTCTATTCTTAAAGCATCTTTTCAAGATTAAATCAAGAACTCACAATTACTTCTATTCTAAAGAAAATAAACCACGTCATTACACTAATCTTACTGATTGAAATTAAACAACATCATACACTATCCTGCTGAAGAAGGAAAACAACATCATCTATCCATGTCTACAATGGAAAATTATATCACAATGACATCTAAATATAGTGATTGTGTCTACGATGGTGAATTATATCATGATGGAATCTTAGCACTATTGATAATTCAAATGGAATCAATTCAATGTTAATTTCTACAGAGATATGCAGAGTGTGAAGAAAACAATCTACTGAAATATTTTCCATTAAGGAATTATGAGATACATGTGCATGTGACTGATAAAACCTATGAACAACTCTTAAAACTAGAAATTAGACTACTCTACTTGAAAAAGAAATGCTCCAATAGAATTATGCTATTGTACTTTAAACAAGAAGAGTAATAATTATATAGCCCTACATAGGTTAATTTAATCTAATTTAATTACAGAGAAGATACATGTTTGCAACATAGTGTGAGTAATTAAAGTGAATAAATACAGTGAGATTTACAATCAGAAAAGAGTGATTAACACAATTGAGATGCACAAAGGAATTATGCAGAAGAGAGATTATAATAGCAAAGAGAGATTAGAACAATTATAAGGAAACAATATATAGAGATGAATTAATAGGAAATGTCCGTGAGAAGGAAATTAGAGCAGTTCCTGCAAAAGAGAGGTTAGAAATATGAACAGACAAGGAAATAAGACACACAGACTACTGGTGGGCCTCCCAAGCAATTGTGGTACTCCAACTTAAGAAACAATCACAACTTTAACGCATGAAATTGTATTAATATCAGAATTGTGTAACAAAGATAGATTCTTAATAGAGTACAATGACTAGCTCATCATGGTAATCCTTGTTTTGAGAGGCCTCCGGTATTTATAGAGTTTGGATACAACTGAGAGGTCGACCAATGAAAGGGTCGACACTCTTCCAAAACAGAAAACCATTAAAATACAACATGAACAACATCTATTATTGAATCCATGCACTCAAATATAGGGACAAACATAACTGTTCGAATCAAAATGTGATAAGATCCACAACAGGAGGGTTCAAGTAGGCATGAAACCCATGTTCCACATTTTCGAGGAAAGCCCCACTGATATGCTAATGGTCAAGTATGTTGAGCTCTGATTTCTGTAATGAGGATCAAATGAAGGTCTGGATGAAGGTCCGAATGAAGGTCTGGATGAAGGTCCAGATCATGCCTTTTTCCTGTTTAATAAAAAGTAATGAGTATTAAGCATTTGTATTTATTGAATTAATCATAAACTTCATATTAAGCTGCAAATAAGATCAACACATACCCGATTTGTATCCCATATTAATTTGATGATAATATTATGATAATAAGCTCAAAATGTATAATCATTATGTTCAAAAACAAACTTATAGAAGGAAAAAATTAGGCAAAACATGGAGTCAACATTTCTCCCATGCCTGAGGTTTTGCAGGTCCCTTTGCAAAGAAAAATGGATTTCCAAAACATAACTATGCTCCTGAGGTAGTGACATGATCTTGAAATAGGAGATGTATTAAGCTTTAGGGAATTCTTCGTCGCGTTCTGGAGAGTTCTGCTTAGGCCTCTTCCAATGCTTCAACTTCATTCTTAAATTATGGTTGGTAGTAGTCATATCATCAACCAAACGTTGTAGAGAATTCACCTTGGCTTGTAGGACAACATTGTCATGGTGTAAATGAAAATCTAATGTCTCATACTCTACAAGACGTTGGGCCAGCTGAACATTTTCTTGTTGCAATTTTTCAATGGTTGGGGATTGATCAAGATTTTCAATAAGAGAAGGCTTAGGCTTATCAGTGGATGTGGAAGGCATGTCACATTTTGTAGAAGGTTTAGGAATTTGAGAAGAAGGTGTAATAGTTGCTAAGCATGGTATATTTATATTTAGTTTCTTTGGCAGGCTTAGACTCTCCTGCAGAGTCTTCTTTAAGCTTCTTGTGAGGACTCTCATGATCAGAGGATAATTGAATAGGGTCTAAGGTGATTGGAAGCATTTTATTGAACTTTTCAATCATACTTCGAGTGATCCTATGAGATGTTTGTCCTTTGAACCTATTATAACCTCGCCTCCTTGTAGGAATTGGAGGAAAATCATGATGAAAAGAGTCCCGCAACTTTTTCTGTTTAGAGTCAATAGGAGGTGTAGATAACTGAGGATCAACAATATGCTTCTTGTATTTCTTAGAATATGAGGGAATATTATTAATTGGAGGGTTTGGAGTCCTAGGATAATGAGGGTTATATGGATTAGCAGTACCAGAATCAATTTACTTCTTGGATGTTTTAACTGCCAAATGGGTGTTCAAAAACTGGTAAAGGAAATCATCCCAGCTTCTGTATTGTTTTCTTAATTATGAGACAACTAGGATTTTGATAAGGCCATCATGAAATAGGATATGTCTAGGGTTTTTCACATTTTTATGAACCTGGGAGGACATTTTCTCAAGACACTTTAAAAAGTAAAACGAAAAATTCAAGGGTTTACTGAACTGGAAGTGAGCCAAGAGGCGAAAATGACAAGCTTTAAAGGTGGAATACTTACCCTCACAAGTGATTAATCTGGTGATGATGACCAAGAGGTTAAAAAATTCATCTCTAATCCATCCTTTCAAGTATCCCTTATCCCCAAAGATGTTTTGATATTCTGGTTTAAAAACTCGATTATAACTCTATCATGGGAGTTGGTGATGATTGAACCATATTTCTCCAAATCGTGGGAGTTTTATAGCAACAACAATAGACTCTTCAGAGACTGAGAAAACCAGTGACCCACCGTGATCCATATTTCCATAAAACCCGAGGGAGAAATGGAGGGAAACACCACTGTCGTTCCCCTGCATGCTGGCGAGGAACAACCCCCATCCCACGTGGAGAAAGAGTTCTCGGTAGGATTTAAACTCTGGGATAGCTAAAAATTCGACATATGAGGAGGGTTCATGGAGATTCAACATGGATATAGAGCATAATATGAGCAATAAGAAGAATGGGCAGAGGATGAGCGATAAACAAAACATGATGCTATGTTCCAAACACAAAAGATATAGGAGGGTCAAGTCATGGGTTCATTTGGCATATATGAAATCCATGTATAATAATGATTACAGAGGGATTTTGAATTTGAATGATATCGTACCCTAAGGTCCAACTCTTAAAAATCATATCATATGAAAGGTTTGATCAATGTCCAAGTCGAATACTTGGACATTATGATAATACTCATATAAAATAAATCGTAAGTCCCCTCTCTGTCGATTAAATGAAAGTGTGACAAATAGCTATGATATATTTAGCACGTTTAAATTCACTACTTGACAAATGTAACCGTGTTATGAATTGGATTCCAATGATCATACCTAATCTGAAGAATTAAAAATTTCATTTTCATGTTACAACACTTCATACAATACCTCATCCGACACTCCATCAGGTTTGAAAATTACACAACAGTCAACAGTAGGCCTGAAATTGCTAAAGTCATTGGATTGTAAGGCTCCTGTATACCAAGGTGGATGAAAGGATGGTTGCAACTGAAGTATCCATGCTTTTATTGAAATATAACTACAACGGAGAATGCTTGAGCAAAGAGGTGTTAGTTTCTTAGCCGAGTTCCAATATCTGTAGTGGAGAAGGAAGTTTATGACTGGACAAAATATAACTGTTGAGTTATGAACATCCCCCTCTCTATTGGAACAATCAAGCTATCAACTTCTTTGATCAGTTATCCCTTTTATTGACCATGAGAAGAGATCCAAAAACCAAAATTGTGATGTAGTACCAAGCTTGTCATCTACACACAAACAAAGCAGTTATGAGATTACTAAAAATAATATATAATTGATCATCTTTCATCATCATGATATGAAATTTATTAACAATGATGACATATACAACTTGATAAATGTTGTAAAAAGAGTGGTTTCATGGTATATCTTTCATGGAAAAAATCATATAGCCTTTTCACTTAGAATTCCTAAACAAATGAACAACTTTTGGCTCAGGAGACCCCTTCCCTCCTAAGCATAGTATCATTTCCCAAATCAATCTTATAGGAAACTGTTCAATCCTTCCAAGAACCTGATATTTATAGCTTCTGAGTGTATAGGTAAATTTCGCATGTTAGCCTAGCAAAACAATTAAGATGATGGCCCCACCTATAAGACAAAACATCCTACATGTAGTTAAGAAATATTAGACAAGAGGGTCTTAAGATCATCTTCGGGTTAGCTCCCAATGACAAGTGAATGAAGTTCATTTACTTTTACTTAACCATGAATACTCCTTTTTAATCATGCCCACAAGTAGTGCCATACATCAAGACAATTGTTTTAAAAATTAATGACTTATTGCTTATTACTTTTAAGTCACCATCCTCTCCAGGTAGATTGCCTTGCTGCCAACAAGCATGTTCAATACTTCTATGGGTTTACCTAGTCATACCATAGGCTGGTACCTGCTACCAGCAGACCTATTCAGTATCTCGATGGGTTATCCTCTTACACCATTTTTATAGTAGAAACTAGTCCTTATCCTCACCCTTAAGATTTGTATATGAATGTTGCTTTTTGCAAGAAGATGGGGAGGCAACTCTGAAAACATTTTACGGATTGGGATGGTATTTAAGTTGGAGGATGATTCTTTATGTATTAATTTTATAGATTGTCCCGATGTAAGGGATGCTTAAATGAGTATAAGCAATCCAAAGATATGACAAGATATAACACAATTGAGCATTTTAATGTGTAGTGGATGGAACCATTGGAAAATAACAAGAAGATTTCTGCAGGCCCTATTCATATTCTTCTATTAAAGTTAAATTGATGTTTCCATGGCTAACCGTCAATTAAACCTTCTTTCTACTCTTTTATAAAAATACTCTACACACCTACTCAGAGATATGGATGGATTGTACTAGTATCCTCTAGGTTTGATGAGATCAATGACACTTTTTTTATTATATTTTATGGTGGTTGAGGTCTATGAGAACTTGTTATAACAGATTCCCTGGAATTCTATGTTGAAAAGAAGATAGAATTATGGTCAAAGAACTAAAAATGACTAACTAGAACAAACAATTTTTTTAAATCATGATAAAAGTATTCATTACTCAAATGATGCTCAACAAGATGATGAAAATCAAGTACAACGACTTCTTCTTTTGAAGTAAAATACTTCCCTTTTTTTTCTTTGTCTCCTTGAAATTGTCCACTTGTTATTACATGAAGACCTACAAAATTTTATAAAACTACTTGTCAAAAACCACACCAAAAATATTTACATATGTACAATAGAAAATCAAAATATTTCAAGAATAGGGAGAAGGAGAAGAAACTTCCCCATCCATCAATGGCAGTGCCTTTTCAACTGACATGAATTGCATAAATTATTCTTTAGAAACATGTTTATGATAAATTTTAAGTCTATGTTGATTCACTAGAAAAGAGACATGTTCATCATCAATTGTTTTTATTTTCACAGCGCCATTATCAAACATGGTAACCACTTCATAAGGACCTAGCCATCGAATGGTGAGTTTACCTTTAAAAGTTTTAAACCTTGAATCAAATAACAGAGCCCGATATCCAGGATGAAATTGATTCTTTTAATAAATTTATCATGCCATTTTCTTCATTGGTTTTGAACTAATATTGTCCTTTGGATAACATCCTGTCTAATTTCATCCAATTCATTCAGTTGTAGGACTCGTTGTTTTTGTTCTTCATTTAAACCTAATCCCAACTGTGCAGCAATACGATAGGTTCTTATTTGGAATTCAATAGGTAAGAGTACTTATTTTCCATAAACCATTTCATATGGGGTGTGTCCAGTGGTGTTTCTCCATATGGTGCGATATTCCCACAAAGCCTCTAGAAGTCTATCAACCCAATCTCTATGGTGTAGTTGGACAGTTTTAGTCAAGATAGTTTCCAATACTTTGTTTGTTGATTCCACTTGGTCATTAGTTTGTGGGTGGTATGGAGAGGATTATGATGTTTTATCCCATACTTTTATGTTAATTCCTTCATCAACTTAGAAGTAAATTGTGTACCCTGGTCCGTGAAAATCTCACGACGAACACCAAAGCGAGTAAAAATATCTTCATAAATAAACTCAACAACAAATTTTTCAATATCCCTAAATAAGGATTTTGCCTCTACCCACTTAGTTACATAATCTGTGCAAACAAGAATATTATTTTTTTTACGAGACATGGGGGAAATTGGTCCTACGAAATAAAGGGACCATTTCTCAAAAGGTTTGATCATAACCTGGGTATGTAAAGGCATTTCATCAGCTGATGTGGGTTTTCCTATCCTCTGACAAATATCATAACTTATTACATATTTGGCAGCATCCTTAAAAATGCTAGGCCAATAGTATCATGAATGTAAAACCTTGTATGTTATACGTTTATCGGAAAAATGACCACCGCATGGTCCATCATGACAATTTTGTAGGATTTCTGCTATCTCGTCTTCCCGGACACATCTATGAATGATCAAATCTTGTCTAGTACAAAAAATTTTATGGCCAACCCATGAGTAGTTATCACTTTGTGTTATAATTCAACGTTTTTCATGAGGTGACAAATGAGCTGGTAATTTTCTAGTCTCTAAATAATTTTCCATATTTGCAAACAATGGAGTGTTTATGAATATGGAAAAGAGATGCTCATATGGAAAACTATCATCAATAATAATACTATCACCTTCATGATTAATGCGAGAGAGAAAGTCAGCTACTAAATTATCTTTTCTTTCTCCCTCAAGGACAGTAATATTGAACTCTTGTAATAAAAGGAGCCACCTAGCTACTCGGCCATTGGTAATAGGTTTGTTCATGAGAAATATAATGGCAGAGTGGTCTGTATATACAAATACCTCATATCCTGTGATATAATGGTGAAACTTGTTGATGGCATGGATGACTGCTAAGAATTCTTTCTCAGTGATTGTATAGTTAATATCAGCAGGAGTCAAGTTCTTACTTACAAAGTAAATGGCATAATATTGTGATCCAAAATCTTTTCATTGAAGTGACTTATAAAGAATTGTATTAAATGAGCATAAATTAAAGTGCACCATAAAGAAGGCAAAGCTCAATAATGAAGATATATAAGCATCAAATAGGAACAAAAAAAATTGATAACGGAGTTCATCCATGGTGGACTATTTCTCCGGGACCTACTCTCAAATGGGTAGGATTTTTTATTAACTTAGCAAAAGAATTTGGCAAAATACATAAATATACCTCGTTCTAGAATTAAGTTCTAGAATCTTTTCTTAGATCAGAAAACAGACAACACCATTGAATTCGTGGCGTTGAATTACCCAAAAATTCCTATCTCCACGCCTCAATCTGACTCTGGCACTCCTAGGCCTTTGAGAAATCTTGTCTCGGTTTTCATGCCTGCTCCCTGCAATTAATTATCTGTAATTTATCTTGAAATACATGCCCAACTGTACCATTGAACGCCCTCTTCCCCATTCGTGGGAAGACTCATCTTTTAAGAAAAAAGTGGAGTGGACTAACCAAGGGAGTCTGTTGGCCCAATGATGGCGGATGCTATTGTTAAGGTGTTGGATAGGGGGAGGTCTCAGGGTCGAGCCCGCAAGCCTCCCCTTTTGGGTTATTGTTATAAATATATATATATATATATATATATATGGTTTGGAACTTCTCCAAGTTTGGAGCGTTGTTTGGATCCGTCGGAGCTTGCAGTTTTGCCGCCAGATTTGGCAGGCCCTTTTTATTTTATTTTTTAAAATCTAGTTTCGGGCCCTCATTGGGAATTTTCACACTACCACGTGGAAACCCATGATTGGGCCACGTGGCATCCCATGAATGGGCCACGTGGCAGCCCATGACTGGGCCACATGGTAGCCAACCATTGGTCCATGCCAACCACTTGCACAGTCACCTGCCACACCATCCTGCCACGTCCTGTATGGTCTGCCATGCGGCTGTACAGACTACCACATGGAATTTTTCATTGATCCATGGATTGACCCAAAAATTACGAAAAGGAGTGACACATGGCATCCTATGGTGCTTCCACATCACCATGATGATGTAATAATGACACGTGTCTCCTTCTACGTGTGACATGTATACTGTACAGACACTGATGCCATTCGTACTGATGCTGACATCAGCAGTACGGATGCCGACTCATCCCTGTTGAATGGGCTAGGTTGACCAAAAATTTGATTGAGAGTATATTTTGATCCATAACTCTGTTTGATGAGTCGTTTACGTCATTAAAAATCTTGCGATGTGCTCTTCATGATGATGCCAATTTCAATGAGTTTTGAAGACTTTGAATTTTTTCCCTTTCTCTATCTACTGAGGCCATTCTGAGCTTCCTGAGTTACTTCTATGAATTCTGAGTTGTCCTTAGTCTTCTCTGGATCCTTTTGGATCACGTCTTCCCACGGAGAGATTTTTAGACCACCAAAATATTTCATCAATCAACATATAAGTGAGGGAAGAGTTCCCTCACCTTGTCCTTCTTAGTCCACTTTGCCTTGCTTGGATGTGTTCCATTTAAGCCTACTCGAAGATAATCAAAATCACCCATGCATGAAGTCCTTGTCCTTCTGTCGAGGATGATATATTCCTTTAACTCATACAAGTAAACAAGAGGAAAATCATCAACTGGAGGTATTGAAACTTCCTCACTCTGATCCATGATCATGGGAGACTCAAAAAGTTTCAAGTTCTCCACATTTACAACTGAGTAGATCTGCATATAACGTGGAATATCTAGATGAAAAGCATTGGTACCACTTTTCTCCAAAATAGTGAAGTGTCCATAACAGATGGGCTTGAGTTTCTTGCCTTAAACCTTCAATATTTCCTTGTTGATGTGAAGCCATACCTAGAACTGATGATCAACCATGTGTTTTTCATGCCAAGCTTTATACTGTGCTTGAATTTTCTCCAACTATTCCCTGACTACTTGGTGTACCTGCTAGATTGTTAAGAACCAGAATAGATCTACAAATATAATCACTACAAATACTGAATACACAATAGATCCACGAGCAAGATAGAAGAAACCACACTTTATTATTACCAAACCCTTGAGGTAGGGAAACACCATACAATGGATCCTATTATGGAAGGGATCCTCTCTTGTTCACTTGCCTCTTCGAGGGGGCATCCTCCTATTGAGCTACCGCTCCAAATACAATATTTCTCTTCATGTCTCATTACATTTCTTGAATCCCTTTATATAGTGCTACCATCACCTAAGAACATTCTAGAGGAGGAATCTTCTAGAAGTATAACCTTCTAAGAAGTCCTCTTACATTTATTATATCTAACTACCATAGTGGGCCTTATTTAATATTATAGTGGACCTAGTCCACCTTACATTGAATGAACTCCACTATTATCACTATGGGCCCTCTGGGCCCCCCCACTATCTCTCTAGCTACCTTACATTCCATTCCCCTTATGAAAGCATTGTCCTCAATGCTTGATGTACAATTATATACCAGGGTGCCATGGATAATTGTGGACCGTAATGCTGAAGAAAACTGAAGAACCAAAGTCCCATGTAGAAAGGAAATCCACCATGCTGAAGTAGTCCAACCACCATTCTAAGCCCAGGTCCCATGTCCAATTGCTCATGTGAACTCCCCATAGAATATTTTGGAACCCAATAACCAACTCCAAATGATTCTCCAAAGACTGACACCTATCATGTGGATCCAAATAAGAAGATCCATCCACATAGTGGAAAAGGGTTGTAGCAGAATATGGAAGGAATAATACCACTGTAGAATATGTAGACTGAACGCTGGTAACTAGCTCCTGATCTGGGACATTGATGTTCTCTACAGAAGGTAGAGTAGAGTCATCAAATAAAATATGGAAGTGGTTGTCATCCCAGAAATGACAACTATCTATATACCAATCATCACAATCGTCCTAAAAATCATACCAAACATATCTTTCTTGATTATATTCATTCATGAGGCCCTGCATCAGAAATCTCTCCTGCATGTTGTTCAATGAATATTGAATACTACGAAAACTATCATTGAGGCCATATGTGAGGCTATTTGTGAGGGCATGTGTGAGGCTGTTTGTGAGGCCATGTGCAAATGCATCCAATCTATCATCCAATTGGGCTTTGAAGGATTCAAGAATTTATTTCATGTTTTGAGGTGAAATAGCCATATGAGCACCCTATGAACTCTTTGGTCCTGCAGCCGTCATGAAAAAACTCAAAAAAAATAGACCCAATAAGTTTCGGCAGAAAATCGTGGCTTTTTCTGGAAAAACCCTAAAAAACTGCTGAACTTGAAATGCTCATAACTTCACTTCTCGAACTCCGTTTCGGCTGATTTTTTTGAAATTAGGTGAAATTGTGAGAAGAACTCAAATATGTAATTTATTTGGTTAAATTCGGCCTCCAAATGCTACAGAAATAAAAATAAATAGCACCACCGTCTGTAGAAAAACCCTGAAAATTTACAGATTTTAAAACCTCAATATCTTGACCTTCCGGACTCCGTTTCGGACGATTTGTTTTTTGAACTTGGGTTTTTTTCTGAGAGGAACTTAGATATACAACCCTTTTCTACAAATTTTGCATAGAAATATACTGAAAATGTCTGGAATGTCGCAGCCCTCTTTTTTCTTCTCCGAAAAAAAAAAAACTGCAAAAATAAAAAATAGTTGCCCACAACTCCAGCCCTGGAAAGTGCTCTGATTCCAATTGTTAAGAACCAGAATAGATATAAAAATATAATCACCACAAATAATGAATACAC
>ML779613.1:1253438-1282839 GCA_009831015.1 Picea engelmannii | reverse complement strand
TATCCTAGATTGAACATGTGGGCATGTGTGGGCCCGTTACAAACTTTTAAACTCTCCTAGTTTTCTGATCTAAGAAAGCAGAAATTCAAACACTATTATAGCTTTGTTGACATGTGGGCATGTATGGGCCCATTACAAGAATGTGTTTGAAAAGAAATGAAACTAAGAGGGGTCTCAAAAGAGCCGTTGTCCTCTCCTAAAAGTTTTGAAATTTTAAGGGAGATGAGATCGTTTTCACAATCTTTTTCTGATTCTCAAGATCGCCTGAGGGCGTGAGAGAAGAGCATACTCAAGATTGTTACTTGCAATTTCTAGTCCTGAATGTGAGTTTAGATGTGATTACAATTTCGATGTTCCACTTAGATTATGAATCAAAACAAGCCATCCACGTGGCAAAAAGCAAAATAAGGGGAAAATGATTTTAATCCTCCTAAGTGCCTATGTTTGACTATCCCCTTTATAAGTTGAGGGGTCTAAGTGGTGCAGTATTTAGAGCATGCCTTACATCATTGTTGAAAAGGAAAATCACATCCAAAACCTTACAATGAAAAATTTAGGTCCAATGCGCGGCTGTGAGTATGGACAGAGGCGCGTGTTGGCGCGTGCGCGCGGGCAGTATTAACAATCAGAGTGCATGCGCGTGTCTGTGGGGTGTAATACCCGCGTGTTCATGCTCATGACTGAAAAAGAAATTCCAGATAAATTTCCCTCGATTCTCCTGTGAATCGACTATCTCGCAGGTCGGCGGAGGCCGGTTTGAGTCCCTGCAAGTTAATAAAACAGAAAGGAAAGCGAATTAAACCCAATTGAGGGAGGATTTGATACCTAAACTCCCCAGTGGATTCGCCAGTATATTCTCACTCGAATCGTCACAGGGTGAGCAAGAATGGGAGCGTTAGCATGCCTTGTTGGGCTTGGCAAGGCAGAACAGGATGCTGTGGACAGAATGGTTAACAGAAACAGAAACAAACTATAATCTAACTACGAACTGAAAGAAAATAACATTACAAAATAGACAAAGAACATTAAACATCAGACACAGGTGTCTTCAAAGGTTTCAGGCAGGTGCTTTATTGAAACCAGAGCGCACGCAGAAGAGAGGGACCAGGGGCTCCTTCTCCCTCCAGCGGAAGGCTCTTCGGGGCCCTCAACACTGTGCTTTCCTTACAAAATGAACAGAACTGAACTGAGTGATGAAAGAACTCTGAAGCACACTGTTGTTGAATTGCTTGTCAAATACTGAGCTATGAATCATCTGGACAGCGTAACGATGCTTTGAATTCCCTGTTGAAACAATGAGTCTTCAAAGCCTTTTATAGCAATTTCAAGGGCGGTCTCGTAACCATATTCAGGTGTGAATAGGGGCACATTAGGGTTCACTTAGGTCATTTAATCCACCGTTTTTGCAGAGCCGACTCTGATCCGAGGGTCAAATCACCTTGGGGGTCGGTTTGTAGGCGGTCGAGAGGATGACCTTCGCAATTAATGTGTCGCATTAGCAAATGCGTGGCTTTTTATGTGGACAGTCGCGTGTCGGGCGCGCATGCGCGCATAACACGTTTTTGTCCCACGCATGCGCGCGCGCATCAAGTTGATGTAAAGCGCTCTTCAATTTTTGGTTACTTTGTATAGTTTTTGCCCTTCTTGAGTGCTGTGAAATTAATTCATTGCCATGAGTGACTTCATTGCTGTTTTGTTGATGCTGAGTTCTTGTCGCCATGTGCAGACGAAATTTCAGTGATAACATCTAGCATACTAGATTAAACAAATTCATATACAATAGACAAACATATGTAAAGATACATAAACTAGAAGGAAATAGGCCAATCATATATTAATGAGAACATTAAAAGGACACTTACAATCTGTAGATGCAGTTACACCAACCTCTCCAAGTCGTCTTAGTCCATCCCTTACACGATGCTCCCAAGATCATTAGTTTGATATCCAAAAGCTTCCTCCCAATATCATCAGTTTGATACCTCTAATATGGCTTTTATTATCCATAAAATCCATCATTATATAGGATTTGGAGGCTTAACCACCATGGACAGGATCACTCATCAGATCCACTAAAATGGGATCTCCAAGATATTTAGGGAGAAAATATCTTTTAAGGATTTTAGGGAGGAAATATCTCTCAAGGATTTTAGGGAGGAGGAAATATCTCTCAGGATTTTAAGGAGGAAATATTTCAACCATCCATGAGATCCTCAACCTCCCATAAAAAATAGGAAACCAAATGTGAGGTATATTCTCAAACTAAATTAATTTCCTTTTCATGAATATTAATAATAATTCATGTGCACATAGTATTTTGACCTTCATGGAATATATTTCTCCTCGACATTGACTAGGGATTGTGACATATATTATTTCATGGTGTCGAGGTGTATGTGACACTTATCAAGGTTCATATGGCACTTTTATGACACTTGCGACCCTTAGGGAAAGGTACCTAGGTGTGGAAATTTGATGTGTAACAATATGCCCCCAAAAGTATGAGGTCAGAAGAGAAATTGATGGCCGAAACACTTTACAATTGTTCAATGCAAGGGCATGGAGTTGGAGAACTTGGAAGAAGCTACAAACAACCATCAAACAACATTAATATATGTTCCATTTTCGAGGGAGGCATACCTATGCTCGGAATATGAGATGACTCAAAGCACAGTTGTCGGCCAATACAATGCAGATCCATGAAAAATATTGACTAAGGATATGGCCACCAAAGATACAATGTGGATCCATACCTCCATGACATGAACTGATCATAGCCACGAAAAATACATAGTGGAGCTTCGAGATGATAAAACATAGCCACAGACCAATACAAAATGGATTTATGTAACAATCTATATATCATCATGCTCAAATGATGTCCTTCACAACTTGGGAAAATCAAATAACATAATGAACACTCAACCCAGGGTCTTTGTCCCAATCCCGATGTGGCACAAATCTATCCATGTGAATAGATGTTTTGAAGTTGAATATGGTAGAAACCACTTGATTACCGGTCATTGAGGTAAACCCTTAACCAGTGCGAGGGAAATCACTAATGATGCCAATGACTCCCAAGGTACCCTAGTACAATCCAACGAATATGAATAAATGATATGAAGTCGAACATTCATGGAATCATCTGATCAGAGGTCAATGATGTAGACCTACTGTCGGAGGTGAGGAGGCCTTCCATTGAGGCATGCAGGTCCTAAGGTACTAACTGGTTTCTAAGTCTAATTCTCGAATGATGTGTTGAATTCAACCAGAAAATACTCATCGAAGGAGGGGATTGATGTATCCCCCATTATTGACACAAAAATGACATAGGAAAGTGATGTAAGATGATGAATCAAATGAGTATGGACTGCCATATGGAATGGAAACTGGAAATACTATAGATGGATGGTTTGAAGTGAAAAATCCCTTGAAAATGATGAGGCACGACAACTAACTTGGTAGCATTGAATCGATGAGTACCAATAATGTAACGTGACAACAATAAGAGAACTCTTTGACTCGACGAAAAGGTATGGCGACACATGGAATTGGTATGACTCATAGACAACCAGATTACCCAACTGTAAGACGAGACACAAACAATTTCCATGTTCGAGGGCAACAATAGTTGCCATAAAGGATTCTCAAAAACTTGACCCATTTCCTTCAATTTTTCCCCACCTAGATAGATGAGTACCTCCTTTTAATTTAACGAGCTCGAGAAGGGTAACACATTCTTGATATAATTCACCTTCGGTAATTTCCTCTTCATTTTTCTAACAATCTTGAAGAAGTAAGGGTTTTTCCCCATATGGGCCCTTCAATGTGTAGTTTAGTGAGTCCAAAGAAGAAAAAATCGATGGTTTTTCATGTTTAGAGAGTTTGAAAAGAACTTAAAGGAGACTCCACAGTTGTCATTTTTCATAATTTTAGTCCTGTGAGGCTAAAAAAGAGATAAACTACCACTTGAAAGATGCCCTTTCAAACCTTTTAACGAGTATGAAAGGAAGCAAGATCACTCGATAATATTTTCATATTTAGAGAGTCTGAAAAGAGATTAAAGGAGACTCTAGGGGGTACCTTTTTTGTATAACCTTTACGAGTCTAAAAAAGTGATAAAAGTTTACTTGGTCACATTCTCATGTATTTACGAGCATGAGAAAGAACAAAGACTAAGATTAGTATTGGTTTCATTTCACGCAATCTTGAAACAAAATTAAACTTATTCTTGTAAATTCCCATTGTAATTTCCAAAGATAGGGATACCCATGGATGGTTGGTACTCTTCCCCCATCTTGAAAATATAGCATCTTAACTCCAGAATGATAATCAAAGGCTAGAGATATTCCCCCCCAAGATTCATTTCATTCGCCAACTTTGAGGTTGTCACCAATTTTTGTACTAGATGGAGGAAAAGGATAAGGGAAGATGAAAGGAAAGTTCAAATATGAGACCTAACAAAAGACTTGACTCGACATCTACGATATCTAGCTAAAGACTTGACTCGATATCTATGAGATCTAGCGAAATACTGGACTTTTTAGGAGAGGTGATGATCCATCACATGCCTAAAACGGAGATCGTATGCAAAAGTTATGACCCCGGGAAGTTGATGTACTAGCTTACCCAAACGGGGCCCACATGATTTTTGGAACTTCATCTCCTAGGGTTAGGTTTTGGATAGCCCGTTGGAAAGGTACCATCGAGGAAATTCATTTTGGGGGCTCAATTATGCCTTCGGCTATCATTGAGGAGTTGATACCGAAAAACCTTCATTTAGGCCCTCAAAATGGTCCTGGAAGTAAAAACTGCTAAAATAGTAAATTGTCAAAAATGTCAGAAAGTTGTTTTGAGCTAGTTGGAAAAGGTGGGTGGCCACCAATATCCATATGGATCAGGTGAATTTTTCATTTTTTAATGAGCTTGACATAGGAAAAGAACTATGCTCAGGACCTCTGTTTCATTTTTTAATGATATTTCCACAGAGAAGAAAAACTATGCTCATAGCTTCTGCTTCATTTTTAACGATATTGCCACAGAGAAGAAAAAATATGCTCATGGCTCCAAGTTCAATCCCCATATTTCTGTTTCATTTTTTAACGAGCTTGCTACAGAGAGGATAATACTCTGTAAGGAATAGATGTCAAGGGACAAACATCAGCCATGGCTTCTAGGAGTTCTTCGCTAGATGGAAGAAAAACAATCTGGAAGGAATACATGTCAATGGCATCGATAAGGGTAGGGAGATCTGGCTCCAATAGACCTATCGAAGAGATGACCATGTCAACTACCAGATCTAAGTCAGGAGAAGGGAGAGATTACCTCTCATGCAGGGTTGAATGCACGGGGTAGGTCACTACATAATTGACTTGTGGCAGGGCGGACATTGTTGGCATGCATGGACCATTTAGGAAAGGTGGATGGTTGACCATTAGATGAGGGTCAATGAATAAAAACTGGTCATTACTATGTTTTCATTGTGAGGGAAACACATCATTCAAAAGAGATTGGACACAAAGGCTCTCATAACGTAGACATAGTCTCACCCAAGGATCAGATTAAATTCCAAGGGGTTGTGAACTACCATCACATCGACGTAGACCATTTTTCCTTCAAAAGTAACTTGAAACTGAGGAAGGATCCCTAAAGGTTGAATAACTCATTTGTCAAAGGTCAACAAATTCTAAGTCACAGGCACAAGCTGCAGGGAACCAAAATCTTGCCAAGAATTCATAGATAAGATGCTAACAAAAGAACCTTCGTCTATTATAGTGTTAGGAATATTCCTATCACAAACCTCTACGGTGATTTGGAAAGGAAAAATGATTCCAATTAATAGAAATCATATGATTGCTTGAAGGGGGTTCCATAGGGATGGGCGGAGTGCCCCCTTGTCCAGGGGAATCAGTATTAATGAGGTATACTTGAGTGACATCCTCACTCTTTGAATGAGGAGTGGGATCAACTGATGACGAAACCAATTCAACCATTGTGGTTGCACTCTTCAAGGGAGGAGTGGGATCGACCAATGATAGAACCGGATTGACCAATTTCATTGCACTATTCAAGGGAGGAGTGGGATCGATCGATGAAAGAATCGGATCAACCACTTGGGTTTCACTCTTTAAGGGAGGAGTGGGATCGATTGATGATGGAATTGGATCAACCACTTTAGCACTCTTCAAATGAAGAGTGGGATCGATCGATGATGGAATTGGATTGACCGCTTTGATCTATAATGGAACTAGATCAGTCACTGTGGCACTCCTCAAGGGAGGAGTGGAATCAATTGATGAAAGAACTAGATCGACCAGTTTGGTTTCACTCTTTAGATGAAGAGTGGGGTTGATCGATGACAAAACTGGATCAAACACTTCAGTTAGTGGTTCAACGAAGGGTGAAACCAGATTGACCACCTGATCAATCAAACAGACCGGGGATGGAACTAGATTGACCTGTACATCAATTAATGATGTTTTTGAATAAATAATATGATAACCAGTTGGAAGTTGAATATTTTCCAAAATATAAGAAGCCTCGTCCATATGAGGAAAATGTGAGATTAATGATCACTTTCACATAACAAGCAAGGAAATTTGGCAGTTCTCTTCTTCTTACCAACCTTAATGTCACTAGTTGAAGAGGTGTCACCAGCATGTCCAACAGGGGTTGATGATGTGGAAAACAACATTTCTAAGACCTTGGGGAGACTAGGGAAATCCCTCAGAAAGTGGTTACCATTACAAATCCTACAAGGGAATTTGGGTTTAGGATTCTTCGTTTTAGACTTGTTGACTTTATCAACACTCCTAATATGATTAAATGTAGATGTTTGCTTGGATCCAACATGATATGATGCGTTTGGAGGCTTTATCCCTTTCTGGTTCTTCTTCTTCTTCTCTTTATATTTCTTCTTCTTCTTCTTATCAACCTGGATACTCACTTTAGAGATTTCACTAGGAGAAGAAGGAGAAAGGGAAGGAGACCTAACGAGTGAAGAAGGAGAAAGGTTGACATGAGGTTGATGTGTGGGTGGTGTTCTAAGCATTAGGTGCATTCGAAGCACTGAGAATATTCAATATCACTGGAGTGGGGAACAACCAAACCAATAATCTGATTGTGAGTCCCGGAAGACTCAGTGTGGAAATGCATGGAGGACCAATGTTTTCAAAAGAAGGAAAGATGAAAGGTTCCCCATGAAAAGGGGTTCCTTTGTTGGTATTCCTAGGAGTTGATGCCATTGACACTTACTCGACCTAAGGTCCACTAAGGAAAACAAACAACACATGCTACAAATCTAAGAAGTAGTCAATCAAACAAACCTTCCCAAAATGAAACCACTAGTTGGTGATGAAATCCAACATCATGAGATTAATATAGGAAGGGGCTAGGATAGAGTGGGTGGACCAGTTACGTTGGTGACATTCTTAACAGACTTATGCCTTGGTGCAAGTTCCCACATGGTTTTACCCATGGGTGTACCCTCCAAGGAGCTAAAGTGAGTTTGACCAACGTTTGACCTAGGTACAATGAATATTCCCATTCACTCACCTTATATATCAACCCTAAAAATATGGGCCACTAAGGTTACCAAATTGCAGTCATCCCCTGGGTGGGTACAATTAATAGTCGGGAAGGAACTTATGGGAGGATAACAAGTATGAAATTCTTCAAGAGAAATGAAGACAAGTGGACCAAAAAAATTTAGAGAACCCTGAATGGATTCAAAATTCACGAAGCTTCAAGACCAAATGAAAACAGTTGATCCTCAAGAAGAACCCCCAATATATGATATTTCCACTACATGGCTTAAGCTTCAGAGGGGAAATATCCGCCACTCTCCGACACATGACCTCGTGTTTAATTCCTGTGTGAGAGGGGGATCCCGACTATGCTTATATGAACAATTGGATTTATCGCTCCCTAGCACAATATTCTACATTTGTCTTATGGCTTTGGAAATTTATCCTCACAACCTATTCCAAATCTCTACACTTGCTAATTTAGGTTTTCTACCAGAAAATATAAAAGTGTTTGATCAATTTTATAAGCGATTCATTTTAGGGATGTTGTTTACTCAAGGGTGCGAAAGTGAAATTGATGATGTTGTAGACTCGATTCCAAAAGAATGAAGAAAAATGAGATGCAAATCTTTTCTTCAATGAATCCTACCTACGTGATGGAGAAGAGGTTCAACTTTCTTCAACAAAAACACCCAATTCCCGAATGCAATTTTCTAAATGCAACCTAGTTATCTAGACTACCCAACAAAAAGAATGCAATTATCTTCTTTGTTGGATTCTAATACATAAAGACAAAAAATGCAAATCCTTTAACACTCCTTTACTTTCAATCAAAATGAAAGGGTCGAATGTAGACACAAAAGACACGAAGAAAAAAGAATTTCAAACAAAGCATGCACTCACAGGATAATGATAATTGAATGAAGATAACTCACTCAATCAAGGACTTGATAATCAACAAACATTCAAGGAATAGAAGAAAGTTCAGAGAAGAATCCAAAAACTGACAAGGAGAAAGAGAAATCACGCCACTGTCTTGAAAAAATGAGTAGCAGGACCTAGAAATCCAAGATAGGTTGTGGTAAGAATGAAGTCTCAAATCATTCAAAAAGGAAATATTTGAAAAGTAACTTAAGACCGACAAACCTTTGTAGACCTTTTCAATCAATCAGATAACCTGAAACTTCGCAATATTCAAACAAAACCAAGGCGAATCAATATCGAAATTTGGAAAAGGTTGCAATCTCAAACAAGACAACAAAAGAAGTGATAAGTACAAAAAATTCAACCCAAACAAAGACACAAAAAAAAGTACAGACTTTGGGAAAAAGGCCTCCAACAAAGGGTTGAGAAAAAACTGAGCAGAAAAGGGTAGAAATCACCAAAAAAGGAGATCAACGCTTCTATTTTCAAGGGTACACAACGTTGCAACACTCTGCTATACATTGCAGGGGAGCGTTTAATATAGATCAACGCTCTGATATACAATCCATGGGAGTTCTACCCTTCCTAGAAACTCAGAACAAAGGCTTAAAAATCAGAAAAATTCACCCAAAATTCTCAAAATTTTGTGAAATTGTCAATGAAGAGGGGAGAAAAGAAATAGATCTGGAAAAAAAAAATGATCTAAAAGTGGTCAAAAGGCAGAGATGATCCAAGGAAATACAAGTCAATTTCCTTCCCCAGTGGAGTCGCCAATTTCGGTTACAGAAAAATCTCCCTACGGACAAGTGGATCTTCCCTCGGATTATAGACCCCTAATACCGAGATAGAAATATGCAAATGGACACTAACATCCCCTTGATATTTTCTTAACTAGATGAAAAGAGAGAGGGAAAAAGGGTGTGATGCACCTATTTTCAGTGTTTTTCCTTACTTCTCCAATTTGAGCTTGATCTCAAAACTCATTCGCACAACTTGATACCCACAAACCACAAACAACAAAGAGACACAAAGAAACTCCTACTCTAGCATATTATATTAAACTAATTCATCTACAGTAGACAAGCATATGTAAATATACATAAACTAGAAGGAAATATTCCAATCATATATTAATGAGAACATTAAAAAGACACTTACAATATGTAGATGCAGTTGTAGCAACCTCTTCAAGTCCTCTTCGTCTAGCCCTTACACGATGCTCCCAAGATCATAAGTTTGATATCCAAAAGATTCTTCCCAAGATCATAAGTTTGATACCTCTAATACGCCTTTTCTTCTCCATGGAAAAGCCCTCATTATATAGGATTTGGAGGCTTAACCACCATGGAAAGGATCACTCATCAGATCCATTAAAATGGGATCTCCAAGATATTTAGGGAGAAAATATCTCTTAAGGATTTTAGGGAGGAAATATCTCTCAAGGATTTTAGGGAGGACATATCTCTCAAGGATTTTAAGGAAGAAATATTTCGACCATCCATGAGATCCTCAACCTCCCCTAAAAACAGGAAACCAAATGTGAGGTGGATTCTCACACTAAATTAATTTCCTTTTCATGAATATTAATAATAATTCATGTACACATAGTATTTTGACCTTCATATAATATATTTCTCCTCCACAATGACTAGGGATTGTGACATATGTTATTTCATGGTGTCGAGGTGTATGCGACACTTAGTAAGGTGTATATGACACTTTTACAACACTTGCGACACTTAGGGCGGGGTACCTAGGTGTAGAAATTTGATGTGTAACAGGACTATAAACAAGTTGAGATCTGTTTGGATAGTAAACTTTATTGTAGATGTATAGAGCAGTCTATGACTATGAACAATGAACTCAATACTCTAAGTAAACAGTCCTTGAACATAAGTAAACTATCTTTCCTTAAAAACAATCCTTTGAATTGAACTCTATTCTTAAAGAAGATTTTCAAGATTAAATCAAGAACTCACAATTATTTATATTCTAAAGAAAATAAACCACGTCATTACACTAATCTTACTGACTGAAAGTAAACAACATCATACATTATCCTGCTGAAGAAGGAAAACAACATCATCTATTTGTGTCTACAATGGAAAATTATATGATAATGACATCTAAATATAGTGGTTGTGTCTACGATGGTGAATTATATCATGATGGCATATTAACACTACTGATAACTCAAATGGAATCAATTCAATGTTAATTTCTATAGAGATATGCAGAGTGTGAACAAAATAGTTTACTGAAATCTTTTCCATTAACAAATTATGAGATACATATGCCTGTGACTGATCAAACCTATGAACAACTCTTAAAACCAAAAATTACACTATTGTACTTGAACAAGAAATGCTCCAATAGAATTATGATACTGTACTTTAAACAAGAAGAGTAATAATTATACAACCCTGCAGAGGTTAATTTAATCTAATTTAATTACAGAGAAGATACATGTTTACATCATAATGTGAGTAATTAAAGTGAGTAAATACAGTGAGATTTACAATTAGAAAAGAGTGATTAACACAACTGAGATGCACAAAGGAATTATGTAGAAGAGAGATTAGAAAAATTATAAGTAAATAAGATGTACAAAGGAATTAATAGGGAATGACTATGAGAAGGAAATTAGAACAGCTCCTGCAAAAGAGAGGTTAGAAATATGAACATGCAAGGAAATAGGACACACATACTACTGGTGCCCCCCCGAGAAGTTGTGGTACTCCAACTTAAGAAACAATCACAACTTCAACACATCAAATTCTATTAATATCAGAATTGTGTAACAGAGACAGATTCCTAATAGAGTACAATGATTAGCTCATCATCGTAATCCTCATTTTGAGAGGCCTCTAGTATTTATAGAGTTTTGATACAACTGAGAGGTTGACCACTAAAATGATCAACGCTCTTCCAAAACATAAAACCATTAAAAGACAGCAACGAACAACATCTCCTATTGAATCCATTCACTCGAATACAAGGCTGAACGTATTTGTTCGAATAAAAATGTGATAACATCCACATCAAGAGGGTTCAAGAAGGCATGAAACCCATGTTCCACATTCGACAGGAAAGGGCAGATGATATGCTAACGACCAAGTATGTTTCTCTCCGAGTTCCATAATGAGGACCAGATGAAGGTCTGAATGAAGGTCCAGATGAAGGTCTAGACCACACCTTTTTTCTGTTTAATAAAAAATAACGAGTATTAAGCATTTATATTTATTGAATTAATCATAAAATTCATATTAAGCTAAAAATAAGATCAACACATACCCGATTCATACCCCATATCGATATGATGATAATATTCTAATAATAAGCTCAAAATGTATACTCATTATGTTAAACAAGAAACTTATAGAAGGAAAAAATTAGGCAAAACATGGAGTCAACAGAAGGCAAGGCAAGGCATGGCATGGCATGGCAAGTGAAGGCATGTCATGACAAGGCATGGCAAGTGAACCCATGGAAAGGAATGGAAAGGCAAGGAAAGGCAAGGCATGGTATCGTAAGGCATGAAATTGCAAGGCAAGGCATGGCGTGACAAGGAAAGGCAAGGCGTGAAAATACAATAATACCATAACAACAATAAATTGAAGCCAAAATTTCAACAATTCATAAATCTTAAATATTTTTTCAATTATTCATTTTACATACCTATGGTCATTCAAGTATACCATTGAGATCACTTCTAATATTGACAGTCTCCATTAAATTCTTGTGCTTAGAGTAAGGCAGGAAGTATCATACATTTGATGAGTTCTTACTTGGAATTGTTTGTAGTTGGAGGTTTGTACCAACAACCAAGTTTGTAAAGTGGTATACGACTTGAACTGTTTTATAATATTGAAATACACAACCATGTTTCTTCTATGTTCTTTCATCTCGTGTCATATATTCTCCTTTAATAACCATCAACCTAATCATAAATTCAATGCCTTCATAGTCTATTATTGATTGCATGAGAGTATGCTTTCCCTCTAAGAATTGTGCCAACCAATAATCAGTGCCCCATTCATTATCTCTTTGGGAAACCACTGTGTATATGTTCCCTGCAAAAAATGGAGTGCCAACATGTGAGTCCACTAAATGACCAAAGAATAAAACATTGACGCTAGTTATTCAAAATTTAATAGAAGGATTCAATGAACCTAGTAGTACGAGATCTGAGACATGATCATAATCTGTTGAAATACTTGATTGGTCCTCCTCCAACTGGGATATTTCTATAGTTATACGTTTACCAATGGGGAGTGATACATGATCCCATCTATCAACCCATTATGTCGATTCACAATAATCCCATTCATTACTACTACATGGAAAATAGAAGCAAGAAAGTTTTCTCGTCCATATTTCAACTATTGCATTGTATGATGTTTTAACTGAATGGAATCCACAAGTGCCTTGTATTTTTTTTCATTCATATCACTGTGATCGATCTACATCAACCACCTCCCAAAAATATCTTTGTACATGTCCTTTCCTATGTGATTAGTCTTCACGGGTTCTTGTTCCCTCTCCCATTACTAAAGAACACCATTCAAGAATGTATTTCGCATCTCGGATGAGGGAATTAGTTGCAAAATTTCTTTCTTTCTTGCGTAATGCTATTTTTATGCATGCACTTGCTTCATCATGCTCCCCTTTCCCATGCCTGGACTCAAAATAGTTCCAAATGTGTGGTACCTTTAGTTTTTTGTGAAACATACACAAACATTGAAATACACAAGCATTTTTGAACTAGCTTGAGAAACCATATAACAAAATCCAATGTTCATTCATCTGTATGTTATTCTCCTTAAGGTGATTGTAGAACAACTAAAAACAATGTTGCACATAGGCTAAGTCATGGCACCGATCATCTCTTATGTAGAATAGATACTCTTTCAATATAACTATATTTTCCTCATTACTATCCATCCCATGCATGTATGTGATATGGACCATTATGTTGACCTTCTCTGAGTGATAATATTGACTTTGAATCTCATTTTACGGTTGAAGGGTGTAGCTCTCAACAAAATAAATCACTGATAACACAATACCAACAAGAAATGTATCTCTACATATTCTAAAATTCTCATCTTGCCATCAAGCCACATGGACATGCTGAACATAATGTCGTGTCTTTTTGATGAAGTCCTTCATGAAGTCACATACTCGTACTTGGGAAGTAACCAATTGTATATTTTTTCTTTCCTTTCCTCCATTAATATCATATGTGACATGTTTAAAGCTTTGCAAGGAAACCTCCTTCCTACCCAATTCATACTCATCTCTTACATGGATGCACTTTCTCAGTAATGTCATTCCACTGCACCTGGGGCATGTCCCATCTATGTAAGATTTTTGATAAAATGTAAAACCCTCTGGCCTTGTACACAAGATGCTATGAATAATGTCTCTAGATGACGACAACAAAAATATAACTAAGCATTCCTCCAAAAGGGTGTTATGCAAAACACAAAAAGTATGTGTGTGTGTGTCATAATAACAACCATACTCAATGTTATATATACAACAACATGTGTTACAAATTGTGTTCATTCGAACATACTAAGGCTTGCATTTATGGGAAGATCTTTGGCCCAAGTTAAGTGCATTGTGTATTGTCTTGAATCTCTCATACAATTGTGTCTGTGTAATTTCAAGAAAGTGTTTAATATGGGGTTCATGGTCCCTAGATCCCCTTCTCAAATTTAGTACATATTTTTGGTTTGAAGAAGGCCTAGTGTTCTCATGCCAGAAATCATGTACTAGTCCCTTAACCACTCTAATTAAATTCATGTCAGAACGAGGCAGCATACCAATGAAGGCCAACAAATCTGTTGGGCCACCTGTGTCGATGGTATCTCATCTATGAGAATACTTTCTAAGGTTTTTGACATTTCATTTCATGAGGTGAGAGGTTTGTTGTAGAAAACGATGTTTTCTTGTGATCTTGCTAACAATTGATTGTGACTAGAAACATTGAGATGCATTGCAGTATTTAGAATGATATTTCTTACCAATTATTTGAAAAACATCTATGTCACACACACAACCCCTAAGTACCTTTTTAAGGGATGGTGTGTAAATTTTTCTCTTACCTATGATGAATATGGTATCAAGGAATATTCCCTTTCTCTCAATGCATGGCAGATCTCCCAAACTATGGTTAGGATCCATTCGTCACCTAAGGTTCACCAATCCTACTGGACCTCACTTAACTGATCAACCCATTGAAGATTAGCATGTGTCATCACATTGATGTTCTAAGTCAACAACAATTCGCCATGTCACTATAGGGTGCTTAGGCTTGCTCGACTACAGGATGACAATTGTCCCTCTCCTATAGTCCAAATAAAATACTTAATTAATATTTTGTAGAGTACCATTCTTTGGTAATTGATTACTTAAACCTCATTAATGATACTTATTCTCCACAACTAATTATCCAATAATTATTTTTTTCTTAGCCTAATACCCATGGCCTAGTAATTACTGAGGTTCTTACTTTCTCTTTTCCCCCTTAGAAGTAGTTTAGCACTTATTTAATTAATTACACATATGCTAATTATGAGTAATTATATCATAAAAAAATGACGTTAAGTTCTCCATAATATACTTAAGTTTATTAACCTTAATTAAGGTATATAATTCAATCCCTCCCCGGCACACAACTCCATGCCGAATTTTCACATAATTTAACATATATATACATATATTGATTTTTTTAATGGGGAAAGGATTAACCATATTCAATTTAATATTTATTATTACCAACTTGTTATTTTATTAATTATATTATAATATAATTTTATTTAATTATATTATAATATGATTAAACATATCGAAGGAGTGCTTAGGATTATTAATATCCATTAATACCTAAGCCTCTGGACTTCGACAAAGATTCCTAATCAGGATTTTATGAATATGCCCAAATATCGTGAATGTCAGAGCTACAGAGTGGGTCCCACCTCTACTATACTTTTGTGAAAATATAATTAATTATACCACCATATAATATAATTAATTCTCTTTAATGTTTATTATACATTGGAATACTGGAAAATAGGTTCATCACAATAAATCAAATAAATCAAATTTGCATAGTAATGATCACAGACCCAAGTAAAATTAACTGATTATTATCAATATGTAAAACAATACACACACATATCCAAATAACACATGATAAACACACAACATCTCAAAACAACCACAACTTTATTATTCCTTCCATTTCATAGAACAAAAACATACATTAAGCATACTAGATTCAACAACAACAAAGTTTCATGTCTCGTTTAGATAATTCCCAATATTTACAACATATTATGTCCTGTGCATTCCTTATACCTTGGACATATAATAGACTCGTACTTATATTTACAATCATTACAATATTACAAAGGCTCAAAGTGAGCGCGACACCGAACACCTCAATGAATCTTCTATGTGAGTGTCTAACTCTCTAATTATCTAACTCTATATCTAATGTCATTTCTTTCGTTTATATATTTCTCTACTTGGGAGCTCTGTCTCTTTCTTCTTTGATCCACTCGTTCTACTGACAAACTACCTCTCATGCTTCTGGCACATTCCTGCAGTCCACATAGCCTTGTGGAATCATGGAAATCTTAACTTCCTTGCCAACTCATCTTTTTTTATCTCCATGATCCCTTGTGTTGTTGGCCATTATCATTCGAGAATATTTCCAAACGATTCCTTTCTTGATTCCAGCATGCAGTTTCTTGATTTCTAGTGCGCCTCAAAACTCGGATTGAAGCACACTTGGTAGGATTTGGTGTGCAATATAAAAACTTGATCCAGAGCACACTTCTTGTCCTTCTTATCTCATTTAGCTTAGGTGCACACATAAATTGGAATGAACGCAGACACAACTTGGAAGAAGCACCCACAAAACTTGGAATGAGCACACACAACTTTTTTTATGTAGACACACAAAATTAGCCCAAAAATTTGGGTGCCAACAATGATTATATTGATTGGTAGTGGAAGCACCCACAATTTTATTCATAGAAGAGTGGTTGAAGAAACCCATTGTTATGTCCATTCTATACCTAATTTTCAAATTACGATTTTCATTGGAGGCATGATGAAATGTGGTGGTTGATGTGAAAATGTGAAACTCCAAATGAGTGAGTACTCAAATCCCACATGTATTCCATTGACATGGGTGTTTTCAATGTATTTTTTGGGAAAAAATGGCTACACACTTTGAGACTTGTCACCACGGATTTCAGGGATTTATACCTGAACTTCAACAAGGAATGGAAAAGACATAACCTCAAAGGGAATACATCTAGTTCCCCTAAAATTATCACCTTTCATCGCATGGAGAAGTTATTGAAGAAATGCCACTTTGACATTATTGCACAGTTCTATGCCATACAATTAGTTGAAAACCCCCCATAAGATATTCACCTTGATTTTTACTTAGTCCTCTCCAAACATGAACATGTATTTGAAACACTTCATAGGTTACCACCTTCATGAGGGGAGCATGACCATATGATTCCACTAATTTATGGTATCCTACCACCAAATGTGCATCTTTATAGAAGTCTGTTTTCGTAGAAGAATGATAAAAAAAATATCATTGAGGAATCGATGGAGGTTGGATTCATATATCCTAGTACTAGACCCTACTTACCACCAACGTTCATGGTATTAAAGAAGGAAGGTAGTTGGTGTATTTGTCCTGATTTTTGGGCCTGTTGAGGGGTCTTGGGTCCCTTTAATTCAACATCAGGAACCAAACTCGCTTAAGAGGCCCAATTAGACTTGTAAGTGTTTGATGAGTGGTAAGGTTCTCTAGATTCGTGATTTGGCTGGAATTATCGATGGGATTTAATCATGATTGACATATGTGTATTTTATGTGAAACCTTTTCTCAAGATGGGCAGTTCTCTTTTTGGTTATTTTCTAATATTTATAACAAAGAAAGATAAAGCTTAATCTAAATGGCAGAGGGAAGTTAAATTGTGTGTTGGGAGAAGGCTAGGTTTTTAGGATAACCTCTATACCTTAGCATGCAGATGAAGAAGATATAAACTACATCAAACCAACATTAATACCATTTTTATTAGTGGGAATTCAACATTGTTTGAGATAACAGTTACAAAAAATAAAACATACACGTGACAAGAAGCTAGTGCAAGAAAAGTAATTTTTGATACTCTATTATCAATCACAGGTTAACACAATCATTTTCTATTCATCAACTAGAATAAAAGAATTGTTACAACATTATCAGATAACTTTAAATAACATAAATAGAAACTCTTACTCAATACAACAACAAATATTGTATCCAAAGACAGAGATAATCCCCCTTGGTCCAATCACATTCATGCCTTAGATGATAGAAGTGCCTTTGGTTCTAAACATAACTTCTAAATTAAAATAACTTTCACATAAATAGTTCTCTTACAAAATTCCAGAAAAAAGTATTTCTCTCCAAAACCATCGACCCCTTATCCTAGGTCGATGCTCTTATTTATAACAAAAAATAACTAAACTAAAAATAGCTACTAAAGTTGTGTTAAATTAAGAAAACTCCACATGGAGGATTTATCTATCTATTTTCTTTTTCTCATCTAGTGGTTTTACTAAAGTGGATTGTTCTTCTCTTACTTTGACCACTTGAAGAAGAGATATCCGCATGTATTTGCATATGGAAACTTGTGCTAATCCATCGAAGTAGAGAGGACCTCTTTTATCTCTATTGCTCATTCCTTGTACTTGATTATATTGACACTTAAGTGTTATAGGACTGCAATATCTTTAATCAGGGGTTCCATGAACATCTTCACTTGACCCAGGATCATACTTGAAATCTGAGAAATCTCTGCTTCCCATGCAAGGTATTTCTCTTCATGTTGTTTAACTATATCATGCAAATTAGAGAAATCCACTGGTGGACCAAACTATGGTAGGTCAATGTCCTTCATTTCCTGATTGATTTTCTCCCAACATTTCTCACACTCTCCCTATATTTCCTACATTTTCCGCTGAGGTTCCTGGACCATGCTTACCTAGTGTTCAATTGCCTTATTTATTTGGGCGATGTTGTTATCCATCAATACTCGGATTGCATGCTCTTCTGTATCTTAGACCTTCCACACTTCGCTAATGTAGTCTATCCGTTCTAAGGCTTGATGTTCTTTTTCATACCATCATTGCATGTATTTATAGGTTTCCAACCCCATGAGGGTATCTTCTCGGAAATCACTCTTTAGGAGTACCATTGCCTGTGTCAAATTTTGGTAATATTCCGCTAGATGTTGTAGATGGTCCAATTATTTCTTCATGGAAGCTACCTCCCTTTCATCCCTTCTTTCTATATGCAAAGTAGCATCGGTTATAACCATACCTGCTCCGATTAGCTCAATCATCTTAGCATTTTCTGTGTCAAACAACGTTTCCTCTATGGTTATGAGAACTGCACTATCAAGCATGAGCCTCCTTTTCTTGGCATTTCTTCTCATTACAACTTTCCTTTTCTTGTCATAAGAAATTTCCTATATATCGACAATTTCATCTACTTGTTCAGGAATCTGTTGATCTCCCCATGACAAAGTACTGCCTAGGCTTCTTGTCGTATAGATATGTTTCATGGTAGGTTCTCTTAGTTCCTTGGCAGGGGAAACTTTTGTATGTTCTGGTTACTTGGCCTCCTATTGGTGCTCATTGGCTAGTGGAGTCTTGGTCCTATATGGGAAAGTAGGAAAAGGATCCACATTAGCTAGGAGTTTGACCGTTGAGATGTCAATTTTCGGTTGTTTCATTTCTTCTTCTTGTTCACCAACACCCAAGTCATTTTTGGAGCTATAATTCTGAGGTTGCATTCCTATTTGATTGATAAATTCAGTGTCCATAGTGATACTATCCTCATGGTATCCTTCCTGGGGATTTGGGATCAAATCATCGGAATCTGGAGCAAATGTTTCCCCTAGTTCTTCCTCTTCTGTGATTGGTACCGGGGTTATGCGCGAAACCTCTAAACTTTTCTCATCATCATATATGGTAATTAAGTCTATGAGGATAGTAGGCACACTCATCCCACTTGATGTTGTTGCTATCCTCCGTTGAGTTGTAGTAGTCACTGACGATCCTGCCTGTGGTGGCATAGGGCTGGGGTTTTCTTGATCAATAGTTTCCTCTGGTGGAATTGTCTCTGAGCCATTTAACTCTTCTCCACAATTGCTTGTGTCGGTTAGGGTAATACTCAGGGGTTTTATCAAAGGTTTAAGTGGGGGATCTTCTTGTGACCTTTGTATAGATCTTTGGGCTTCTTCCAGTAACAACATCCCCCTCATTTGTTCCTCTGCTACTTCTACTGCTCTGTTTTATTCTCTTGCCTTGAGGGATTCTTCAACTGTCTGCTCTATTGTCTCAACTTGCTCATCCATAGAAATTGCTTTGAATTTGGCCATGTTTGGGTTAACCCTTCTATGGAGAACTTCCTCCCAGTCATGGGCACCCTCTGTAAATATTTCATGAGCATACGACCAATATGAGGATACATGCGACACATGTTGGGGAACTAAAACTTTTGGATCATGATTATGAAAGAGGCCTATGGGGAACCAATACTCAAGCTGGCTTAACCCCTCTTATTTAGCTTGTGCAATTTCTATGACCATATAAAAACCTATATGAAAACCATAGGGAATGAAAGCTCTCTTCTTATCCTTTACTAGGGAAGCATTATAACCTTGTAAAATGGTTTGGTAACAAATATCTCCCAATATGAGACGATCCAAGACATGAACGGGGAGTAGGTGGGGTGCACTAGTAGCTCCAAACACCTTGATATAGGTGATTGTCTCTTCAAAGTACCAGTGGACAACTTTAGCTATCATCTTCTTTGATGCTGCCGAAAGCCTAGGGAATTCCTTTCTAATGATAATGAAGTCTATCCTGGTTATGAACCCATCACAGATCATGGCATATGATATTTTGTACCTATTTTCCCATAAGATACTAAAATAAACATGTACCGACAATTCGAAAATATGACATCTTAAATTCATACCTGCGAAAAAATTTCTTGCGCAGATTACATCCATCTAGGATGCCATGTAAGAGATTGGAACTTCTCCTTCTTTCGATGTCTAGGCCTGTAGGAGATTAATATTTAACTTGTTGGAGATAATAGCTCCCCAGTTGAAACTAATCCCAGAAATTGCCATGGTATATGCCAAGGGCATCCAATCTTCTAAAACTTTTGAGAAATCCTTTTCTCCATATAATTGGCAAATCAAAGCCACTAGATACATGTAGGGTTCTCTGATATTTACCGTGATGTACCAGTCGATGTTTTTGTTTTTGAATTTTTTTTCTTCTTTCCACCATGAGGCTATTAACCTGCTGGTGTCATGATACTCATAAATTTGACCACGAGATATGTGTTTAACCTCTCATCTGGGTCCCTGAGTTTATAATACTTTTGTACCTCAACTAGAAGGAAAACACCAATGCATTTTCCCTTCACATTGTTTATTTTGCATTTCACTGTGTTTGTGTGGTCGATTATCCATCCTAAAGTCTTAATGCAGGGAAGAACTAGGGTTTGACAAGACACCCTATGCAGGTATGATCTCTTGATGTTAGAGAACACTTGATCATCAATTATTCTAACGTCTGGGTTGTTGTGGGGTGTGAACTCCTGATAATCCTCCTGACTGATTTTTCTATACAAGTCTCCCCAATGTGGGAGCACCATTTTAGATCTAGTGCTTGTCTCCATGTTGTTGAACACCGGAGGTTTGGAAAATTCATTTTTGGTGGATGTGCGAATAACTGATTCCATCTTTGAGAAAAAATCAAGTTCTCTTGTAGTGCCCGGTGTAGACCCTTTGCCGACCTCTGCTTCCTTATTTTTGAGCATTCTAGGTGAGCGCCTGTTCATTGGATTTCTTGGAGGCATTTTCTTGCAAAAAATAAAATAATGTTATAATGAGAAGCTAGCCAACCTCGACAAGAGTCATTGACGCAATCGCAAGTGAATAAATGATAAAGACAATGCTTACCTCTTGCTTGAAAGAAATTAACCTGGTCTTACTGGTAATCAAAGTAAGAGAGTGGGTTGTAACCTCCTCGATGCTTTGTCTTGATCCTTCGTCTACTTCGAGGAATAAGCGATTTGCAAACGAAATAGCATGTTTGTGAATGACCTTGTAAATTTAAACAGAACATGTATTTACCTTGTCACATCAAGTCTTAAATTCAAGAGTGCAAATGTGATATGTGCAATCTATTATAAAATCTACACCATTCTTAAGATTAAATGCAATGCAGGCTAGAGGCGCATGAGCGGGTTTTCGTAGTTCATCGGTGAATTCAAATTCCAATGGTTAGCCGACACGTAGGATTGTGGTGTTGGTTGCACGCAAATTTATTTTGTCTACCAAAATGAAAAAAATTGTCTTACCTCAGTTAGGGGTGTCCCACCAAATCACCATGCCTTTTCATGTTCACAAGAAACTAGTATGATCAGCGTCAGGAAAAAAGAAAACTGGGTCTTTTGAATGGAACAACATCACAGATCGACCAGGATTACCAGTGTAGAATGAAAAAGGTTTGATGAAAAACCCCTGGGTTTGGTGACCTATCAGTCTGCCGATAGTAAATAAGTGAATTGGCATCGACAGTTTTCCTTAGACATGTTTCGTTGATACCTTTAGGAAAAAGTTCTGACGTCAATTAAAATCGCCTTACATCAGTGGCATGTAAATGCTGACATGGAAGTACAGATATTACACGGAGGAACCTAAAATGATGATGTGGGGAAGAGACTGAGTCATAGAGACTATTTACACAACAAAGACATGTGGCTTATTGATTTTTAACTCTTCGTGAGAAACATTTTTCGACATCAGTGAATTTATTTAAACATACATCCCTGGCTACAATGTCCTATCCTCCCAATGCCAACGACGTATCGGCGATCAACGATTTGTGTCGGTCAATGTTTCACCATTTCAACCCTTGGAGTTCATTGATGCCGAAAATGTATCGGCAATCGATGATTTGTTATGGTTTTTCGCATTTTTATTTTATATCTGGGATTTCGCCGATGCCGAAAACATATCGAATATGTTAAAGAAATGTATTATAGACCAGAAATTTCTTATCAACGAACGTTGAAAAAGTTTAAGCCGTGTACATTTTAGGCCTTTCATGCCATGCTACTAAAAGAGATCGATCTGACAATAACTTCAAGACAAAAAATAATAACCGATAACAAGGCTCAAAAACAACATATAAATTCACCCATCCCACAATACTGACTTTGATTCAAAAAATGATAAGTGATACCCAAAAAGAAAGAAATTTCAAAAAATATTTTAGGGTGTGTTGAGTTCTCAATGGGGCCCTCAATAAATTAACCATCAAAGACAAGTTCCCCATCCCAATTATTGATGATCTGTTTGATGAATTCCATGGAGCCAATTGTTTTGCTAAACTACAGCTATGTTTCGACTACCACCAAATTTGAATGAATGACTTGGACATCTCGAAGACAACCTTCATCACACATGAGGGTCATTATGAAATTTTAGTCACGTCCTTCGACCTTTGCAATGATCCATCCATGTTTTAGAGCCTCATGAACAATTTGTTTTACCCTTTCTATGCAGTTTTGCGCTATTATTTTTTGATGATATCTTGATCTACAATGAAACTTGAGACTGTCACATAGAGCATGCTGCTAGAGCCTTGCAACTCTTAAAGAACCACCAACTATTTCTAAGATTCTCCAAATGTTCTTTTAGGGCTTCATGGGTTGAATACCTAGGGAAGATTGTCAGTAAGAATGGTGTAAGAGTAGATCCAAATAAATTTGTGGCTATGCAAGATTGGCCTCGACCCAAGACATTGAACAAACTCTGTGGGTTCTTAGGAATTATCATCTACACAAAGAAGTTTGTAAAAGAATATGGAAAAATTAGGGCTTCCCTAATATCCTTGCTAAAAAAGGATTCCCTTGTATGGAGCAAAGCAACCGAGCAAGCCTTCTCTGCTTTAAAGGATTCCATGTGCATGGATTTAGTATTAAAAATACTATATTTTACTAAATTTGTTTTTCCTTGAACGTGATGCCTCAAGTAGAGGTCTTGGAACAATTTTGATGCAAGAAGGGGCACCACTTGGAATTCACTAGTGATAAATTGTGAGACTTCAATTTGGGTAAATTCACATATGAATAAGGGGTAATGGCCATCTTGCATGAAATTTAGAAATGTGGAATTCATATCTCATATGGTGACATTTCCATATCAAGACTGCCCATCATAGTATGGAGTACTTTCTTGAACAATTGTTATCATCATGAGAACAACATAAGTGGGTCACCAAGATGTTAGGTTATGATTATGAGATTATATATATAAGAAGGATAAAGAAAATGTGATGGATAATACTTTATCTCGACAATTTGAGGAGGATGGATCCCTCTTTTCCTTTTCTATACCCATTCCAGGGTGGCTCGATGAAGTCCATAAAAATGGTTGGCAAATGACACTATCATTCAACTCATCCATAGGCTTCAGGAAGATGACAAGCCTCCTAAAGGGTTTAATGGAAGCTATATACATTGTGATATAAACGACACATTGTTCTAGTAAATAATTCTTCCTTAAAACAAAGGATATTGGAGGAATTGCATTTATCACCTACAATAGGTCACTCTAGATTTCATAAAACATATGAAAGAATTAATCACTTGTTAAGTTTGGGAAGGCATGAAAACTGACATCCAAGATTTCGTGGCAACCTGTGACACATTCCAAAGAAACAAGGGTGAGACAATAAAGATGCCAAGATCATTGCAACCACTACCAACTGTTGTAGGAAAATCTCCCTGCGGACAGGTATATTGCCTCAAAGAGCTTGACCCTAACTCTAAGACAGAAAATGCTTAACGTGGACACTGACTTCCTTTCAAATCTATCTAAACTAACACATGAGAAGGAAGGATGACAGAAGTACCTTTTATCGACGTTTGTCCCTGCATGCTCTGAGTTGCACTCCAATCCTTTTCTCCTCGCTGAGTTCTGTAGACAAACAAGATACAACCACTTCCTACTCTATTGATATTAGCTTGAAAACATATCTATGAATTAATGATAAGTTCATGTGACATTAGACACAAACTAGAAAGAAATAGGCCAAGTGTGTCATATTGATGAGAATAACGATAGCAGTACTTACAATCGTAGATGCGAATGCGACAGCTTCGTCAAGTCCCCTTCATCTAACCCTTACCTGAAAGATCCACAACCTGGATAACAACAACTTCACTGATCACTCTCCTTTAGTTGTCTGTGTGTTTCCTCCAAGATCATAAGTTTTATATCAACAGTTCTTCCCACTTTCCACCATCATAGAGCCTGTTTATATAGGTTAAGAGGAGCTTAACCCCTTGAGTTATCTTTAGAACAGGTTGGGAACTTCCTCCTTAGATCAGAGATCTCTTGATGAAACCAAGAATTCGAACACAACTGCCTCCTAATCTCAAAAGATCCTCCCCTTATTCTCCTCAACGGGCCAACTACTACCTCAGATTAGGTAGTGCTCCCTTAGAAGGGGCATCAGAGTGCTGTAGCACTCCTTGGTAAGCTTTAGGGGAGCACCAACGCTTTCAAGATGAGCAGCGCTCCTTCAGAGTGGGAAGGGGAGCATTATAACGCTCCCTGAAGCCTTGTAGGGGAGTGCCAGTGCTTTTAGGGCTGATATAGGGGAGCGCTCCTCCTCAAAACCTTTGTTTCAGAGCTCTCTTCAGGTGTTAAGAGTTATTTGACTTCAGTAAACCAGTTCTCCTTCTTCAAATCAAGCATATGAGATGTTATAAGTGTCTCCTTAGTGTCATCGACGTGGCAGTATGTTCGAACATCATTTGCGACACTTGTAACCAACTTGCGACACTTGTGAAAGTTGTAAGGAAGATGCGACACTTAAGGCAATTGAGAGGAACATGCGACACTTATCCAACTGAGTAATTTTGATGTGTAACACCAACCCCAAAACATATATGGACTGACATCTCTATGGATTTTATAGTGGGACTTCCAAGAGCAGGCAACAAATCCATGATCATGGTGGTAGTTGACTGTCTATCAAAGTATGCTCATTTTTTTGCCTTACCACATACATTTACCCCCTCCTTAATTGTCCAAGTCTTCTTAGATCATATTTTTGAGTTACATGGCATGTCCTCTTCCATTGTCTTAAATTGGGAGCCTACATTGACAAACAAATTTTAGTATAATTTGTTTAAACTACATGGTACCCAACTGAAAATGAGCACTGCATATCACCCCAAAAGAGATTGTCAAATCGAAGTGGTCAACAAGTGCTTAGAACCTTATTTGAGGTTTTTTTCTTTTGAAAAACCACACCAATGGGCACAATGACTTCCCCTTGCATAATGATGGTTCAATACCTCTTATCATGGAGCTACAAAAGTGACCCCGTATGAAGAAGTCTATGGTAAAAAACCATTGCCAATGACTTTATATTTATCATGCACCTCCAACGTTTAGGCAATTGATCACACACTCGACACTAGAAAATCCATTCTCCCCACACTGAAGGACAATTTGGTTATGGATCAAAATATATTGAAGCAACAAATAGACCAACATCACTTTAAACAATATTTTGTAGTAGAGGATTAGATGTTTCTTTTCCTTCAACCTTATAAACAAACATCACTCAAAGAAAAAACACATAAAAATTAGCACAAAAGTTCTATGGGCCCTATGAGATTATCTAGCACATTGGAAAATTGGCCTACAAATTGGCTCTTCCAGTGCACTCCAAGATCCATCTAGCATTCATGTGTCTTATATGAAGAATACCATGGGATCAAAGTGCAAGGTGCAAACAAGCTTACTAGAACTTGATGATGAAGGTTCCATTTGGTTTCAGATGGAAGTAGTATTGGATATTAGAAAGTGAAAATTGCGCTAGTGTAAGATCCATGAAGTACTGATCTAGTGGATATACATGCCATCCAAGTATGCCACATGAGAACCAAGCACGTCGTTGTAGCAATTTCCTCTTCTCTATCCTTGAGTACAACATTGCTTTGAAAGGGGGAAGATATGTTAGAGTCCTACCCTAACCTCCCTAGTTTAGGCTACCTAGGAGTTAGTCAATTGTTGTATGGGGCCATCCTCTTTGTGTAAAGCCCATTAGACAATAGTAGATATTTATTTAATGTAAAAGAGTCCACTTTATAAGTTCATAGGGTAGTCCATACCCACTAATGATAACACCATTAGATAGTAATAGATAGTTATTTAATGTAAAAGGGTCCACTTTATAAGTCCACTTGGTAGTTGGTACCCATTAATGATAGCATCATTGATACTTAGAGTTTTTCCTCTTGAAAATATTTTTAAAGAGATAAAAGAACATCTAATATTGATACTTACTTTATGATAAGAATTATCATATCTACTTGTGTTGCAACCCTGTTGTTAATTAATCCCAACCATAAATTTCTTTGATCATTGGTAAAATATTGTTTATACACTTTGTTAATTATCTACACAACACATACACTGGACTTTTTATTTATTTGAATTGGTTTCACATTCAGATCTATTTGTCTTCTAATTCGAGTATCCACAACCCAATTGACAGTTCATTTGAGTTTCTGGCCTTGCTTGTTGTTCGTTATCCTTCACAAAACATAGTTTTAGAAGCCACAGACTTGTGCCCTATGTAAACCATCAGCCTTGGCCCAAGATAGCATTGTTTAATCTAGGTGTAACAACCAATAAACACCTCCTACATCCAACATTGTCCTCAATCACAATAAACCCAAAACGCATAACAACAGATCACCATCAAAGTCGTTTGTTTGAACAATTGACTACAACCATTCAGATCTGTAAACATGTTAATTATGATAATGTCTATTGGTGACGGTGTGAAGTAGTGATAGAATTTGAATTGATCACACATTTGTTATGGGGCATTTTGACCATTTAAAAAAACTCCAATTTCTCAAAAATGTTTATTTATATAGTTAAAACTATGAGGGGTAGATTGTTTTTCAAATTTCATATTTATTGCATAGAAATGATAAGTTAAAGGAAACTGCATCTTGTATTGCTTGATTATGTAGTATAGTGTTGTTAAATAACTGTTGAATGTAAATAATTAAATATGACCACTGGCAAGATCAACCATGTAACCATCAAAGATAAGAAACTATAAGTAGAGAGTGTGTTGAGTTGGAAGGCAAGTGAATCGAGCTTTGAACCCAATTACATACACAACCATTCTTGCATGTCAGTGTTTGCATCTTGTTTATTACTTCCTTATGATTTTGAATATGCAATGCCATTCCTACGTGTGAGTGTTTTCATACTGTTTATTACTTCCTTAGGATTTCATGATGCAGCCCCCCTCCCCTCCTGGGGTTCTATGACCTCCCGGTCTTTGGATATTTCTTTCTCCTGAGTCGGATCGAGAAATACACTACGGATCCATGCTATGCTTGGGCGATCAAGACTTAGCAGGATATGGCCGCCATAAAATACACTACGGATCCATAATTGTATTGATAAAAAGGTATAGTCACCAAAGATACAATGTGGATCTATACTCTGATGACTCGGACTGATCGTAGCCACGAAGAATACACAGTGGATCTACGAGATGACAAGACATAGCCATGACCAATACAAAGTGGATCTATGTTACATTGTATGTGTTCTTTGTCCAATAGAAATTCCTTCACAGCCTGGGCAAAGCATATATCAAAGTGATTGCTCAACCCAGGGTCTTCTTACCAATCTCAATATGGCACGGATCTGACCATGCGAATAGATGTCTTTACGTCGAACATGGCAGAAACCACTTGATTACCGGTCAATGGTGTGAACCGTTAACAAGTGCGAGGGAGATCATCATTAATGTCAATGATTCCCAAGGTACCCTAGTACATTCTAGTGAATGTGAATAGATGAGATAAAGTCGAACACCCATGGAATCATTCGATCAGAGGTCAATGGTGTAAACCTACTGTCGAATGTGAGGTGGCTTGCCATTGAGGCATGGAGGTCCCAAAGTACTAACTGGTTTCTATGTCTGATTCCCGGATAATGTGTTGGAGTCGACAGGAATAGACTCGTCAAGGGAGGGCCTTGATGTATCCCCCATCAACGACATGAAACGGACATGGAGATGTAATTGGAAGATCAAACGGACATGGATTGACACAGGTTTTGAGGCAAGATACTTGGGATGGATGACTCTCGAGGCAAATACTTCCCTTGAACACTGGGGCACAACAACAAAACATGACATGGACCAAAACTATACCGTGGGTAGTGTGACTTGTGTCAGGTGACCCAAAGGAGTGAAAGGAACTCAGAGGATCGGCTCAGTGCAGAGGTTCAGCGGATTATGATAGAGCGTCTTGTTCAAGGGCGACTCTAAGAAGTGTTGGATGATGTTCTCAAGAGACTTCTTGGCTTGCTCCTTTCAATTTTTTCCCCCATCCAGATAGATGAGTACCTCTTTTTGATTTAATGAGCTCGAGGAGGATAACACATGCTTGATATAACTCACCTTCGGTAAGTCCCTCTTCCTTTGTTTAACGAACCGGAAGAAGTAAGGGTTCGGTCCCATATGGGCCTATCGATGTGTGCTTTAACGAGTCCAAAGACAGAAAACTCGAAGGTTTTTTGGGATTATAGAGTTTGGAAAAACACTTAAAAGAGAACTCTCTCAGTTCCTTATTCGTGCAGTAGTCCAACGAGACCGAAAAAGGGTTAAACTATCACTCGAAAGACGCCCTTTCTGACCTTTTAACGAGTGTGAAAGGAAGCAAGATCACTCGACAATCTTTTCATATTTAGAGAGTCTGAAAAGGGTTTAAAGGAGACTCC
>ML779613.1:1213428-1231692 GCA_009831015.1 Picea engelmannii | reverse complement strand
GTTGAATGTAAATAATTAAATATGACCACTGGCAAGATCAACCATGTAACCATCAAAGATAAGAAACTATAAGTAGAGAGTGTGTTGAGTTGGAAGGCAAGTGAATCGAGCTTTGAACCCAATTACATACACAACCATTCCTGCATGTCAGTGTTTGCATCTTGTTTATTACTTCCTTATGATTTTGAATATGCAATGCCATTCCTACGTGTGAGTGTTTTCATACTGTTTATTATTTCCTTAGGATTTCATGATGCAGCCCCCCTCCCCTCCTGGGGTTCTATGATCTCCCAGTCTTTGGATATTTCTCTCTCCTAAGTCGGATCGACTCTTTGGGCTCCTGATTGAACCCAAAACAATTTTACACATGTCCCTTTTTCCCCTTTAGGCACAGGTCTTGTGATATCCTCACCCTCTATCTGCGTGCTCTGGGCTCTCTTCAATTTGCGGGCGCTAGTCCTTTTTCACTATCCCCTTCCTTCATATGCCCCTATGCTATGTTGACCTTGCGAAAATATGTGATTGCGGGGGCAAAAAAGAGTGGTTTGAGACCAACCCACTTTTCGCCCTGCAAATCACCTCAAAGTGCCACGTATCCCTTTGTTGAAACGGTGGTTGAAATTGCGGCCCGCTCAAGGAAAATTAAAACTCGAGCAAGTCCTAGCCCTGCAATCCTCCTTGCCCGTTGGTCTCTTTCGCCTTGGCGATGATCCGTGATCAACAATTGCGATTTATCCTCATATTCATGCCTTCTTTCCTCCTTCCACACGTGATCCCAGATCTCCACAATCTGTCGATGCGTAGCTCCCTCCCAAATCAACGACTCCTGTTGATTTTGGGTTTCTGGCCTTTGGGAGTTTCAAATCTCAAATATCCGCTTTCCTCTGCATAAAAATATTCCGGAGTGGAAGACATTTTGACACCTGTTTCTTTAAATATGCGGCTAGGATCTCCTCCACAAATCCGGCCTTTAGGAATCTCAATTCTCAATCCTCCTCTACCTCTGACTGGGTATCTTTCGGAGTGGAAGATCTACCGACGCATGTCTCCCCAATCAACGACTGTGCTCCTGCTTCGGGACTTTGGTATCCTCAACCAGATCAACAATCCTACGACTCCCTCCTTGATCAACGATCGAGATATCCTCTAGGTCTTTGGACTTTTTCCCCCTCCAATTTCCTCTGGAGTTCTGGATATGGCATTGTGTGTCCACCTTTACATCAACAATTGTCATCACTTTGGATTTTTAGGCTTCGGAAATATCAAATGTCAAACATTGCCTTCCTTTGTATGTCAAGCTTCTGGAGTTTCTTAATCCACTAACGCATGTCCACCCTGGATCAACGACTGCGATCCATTTGCGTCTTCCCTGACCGGATGACTATGGATTACTTCGGGCTTTACCCGAAGTTCATAGATTTTCACCATGTTTCCTCTAGATCAGAGGACCCAGATTCACTTCGGGTCTTCGAGTTTCAGAAGTTTCAACTTTTAATTGAAACTCAAATGCAACTTACCCGAAGCCTACAATTTGCCGCCATGTGTCCCTCTGGATCTAATGGTCAAGTTCCCTTTGGCTCTTCGGCTCTTTGACTCTTTTTTCTTCAACTTTCTGGTGCTTCGGCTCTTTGGGCTTCAGCAATATCAGTTCTCAACTGAAACTCCGCTACAATTTACCCGAAGCTCGTGATCTGTTGACAAGTGTCCCCTTGCAGATCGACGACTCTCGGCTCTTCGGCTATTTGGGCTTCATAGTTTCAAATCCTATGCACTCGTTCCTCCCAGAGTGCTTTCACTCAAAACTCCAACTTTCCACCACTTGTCACCCTCGACGATGGATGGTCCCTACTCACTTTGGGACTTTGACTAGTCTACTCTCCTATGCACACATAAGAGTTAATGTTCATGCACTTTACCTTAGATTGAAGGGATATCGATCCTCTGCACTCAGATCCAATGGATGGGATTTGTTCTCCTCCTCTGTGCTCTCCTTGGTTCACTGGATGTAGATATGATGGTCCAGGTTCCTTCCCACAATCGATCTGATGGTTTTTGTCGCTCCTCCTCCTAAGCTTTTGACTCCTTCTGCCTTGGAAAATTTCTCAGTCTTCAAAGGTTTCGGCCTTTGATCTTTCACCTTGCGGACCCGATTGTCTGGGTCTCTCTTGCGCTCTTAAACATGTTATCTCTTCTGAGCTTTTGGGCTTAGTGTAAGTTCGAATCCTACACACACCTTGCATTATCTCTTCTGAGATTTTCTATTTACTCAATCTCTTAAGGGTCTCGACCCTTCTTTTTCCTTTCAAAGGAAAACTTTGTGCCCTCCCGGCGACCTCTCGCTCAAACAACACCTTGTTCAACGTTTCCTATAGAGTGTTCAACAACTCTGTGAGTATCTTCTCCTGATACTCTTTTCTCCTAAACTCGACAAAGAGTTCTCTCCATGCACACTTGCACCCACTATCCTTAATAACTCTGTCTCTCTCTGAACTCAACACATAGTTCTTCCTGTGCACTTCTTGCACTTCTGCTGATGAAGGTCCAACGATATCTCTCCTGATCTTCCCTGAGGTTAACTCACCTCTATCAATGCACTCCTTGCAGACAATGTGCACTCCTTGCACTCAGAACTCAAAGATGAGAAACAATTGAAATTTATACAGTACTTCACCAATTCATACATTCCAAACCTGAATAACATATCAAAGCATAAAAATAAACATAAATACATGAACACACCATATGCAAGAAAAACTTCTTTTCTATTATCTTTGTGTGTCTATATAGATGTTTACAAAAACTGGACTGCAACAGAGTCCCATTTCTCTCAAATTCTCCTAATCTAACTCTAGTCTGAGTTCTGCTTCTCTGACCTCTCTACAGAGATCTCTCTCTCTCTTTACAAATTGAGGGCTCTACAAGATTATCCTCTCCACCACCTTAGTGTCATTATTGTCTCAGTTAAGACACCATACTCCTACAACTTCATTACATAAATGATGATCTAGACCTAACTTAGACCTAGACCTGCTTACAAGAAACAATTAAGGCGACCCTATCCACTACCTGTACAAAGGTATGGCTTGGAATTTATCAACCTTACAACACAAAATCCGTATAGGATCATATTTCAAATTTAAAAATGAGAGGGTCAATGCCTCTCCTTCTCTGGAATGCGCACTGATGTGCTGGAATGATGGTGCGTACTGAGGTGGAGCGATGCACCTGCATCATAATCTACTGTTGTGAGAAATTCATGAGCCCCTAATCATGAGCTTTCTAGCTCTGTTGAAATCCACCTAGATCCCAAACTCTCTTTTGGAGCTGTCCTCTTGCTCCTCTCCAGCTATGTCAATATTGTTGTTGTTGTTGATTCTTCTTCTTCTCCTTCTCCCACGTTGTTATGGCAGGTTCTCCCCTGTTCATCTTCCCTTTGTTGATTTCTTCTTGCGCTGACCTCAACATCAACTTTCGTATCTCCTCTATCACTCTATCCAGCTGCTCCAGTGGTTGGCTCTTCTTATGCAGTCTTCAAGGCTACAAATCTTCCTTATCAGTGGATAGATCATCTTGATCCCCCATATCATTTTCTTCTTATGTGGCATTATCTTGCTACCCTACTGCAAACTTTAGTTCTGCAGTCTCATCACTGAGTTGTTGTTCAGTGTCCTCCACTGACATATTAGCTTTTGTCAGCTCCTCTCCTGGTACATCTCCAACTTCCTCTAATTTATTTCCTGGTTGGTATACTCCTCCACTTGCTTCCAACTTAGCCTGTTGGATGTGCACACTCTGTACTATCACCCTTCTCTCTAGGGCTTCCAATTCCTCATACAACTCAGCAAAATCCATGTTGTCTATTTCCTCCTCTACTGCAGACTCCAGTGCTACAATCATCTCATGTTCAGCCTCCTGGCTGAAAATTTTGAGCAATTATGTTGAATTCTGTTCTCCTTCTGCTGGGGTAGACATCATTGTTTGCTCCATTTCTTCCTCTTTGACAGTTTCTATTGGTTGTCTTTCTTCTTCTGCTGCACTTTCATCATGTGCACTAGCCTCTACTTAGTTGTTTGGTAGGAATGTCTTGATCCCTCCAATAATAAGAATGCTCCTATGATCCTCCTCTTTGATGGTGAAAGTATTTAAATTATCATCATCTTCATTCACATGGTCTGAAAACCCACATGAATCTTCATCTATCAACACCCCTTGCTGACCTGAACCCACTTCTGAGCTCCTGATACTTTCTGACAGTCTCATTTCTTCCCCCCTGCCTACCTGGCAATTTGAGACTTCTCTTATGCCCACTTGGAAGTCTATGAGATCAATCGATCCCATCTCATTTCACACCTAGCAATTTGAACTTTCATCACTGCTCCTATGGCAGTATATGATACCTTCCACTGATCTCTTTCCATTGCCTACCTGACAACCTGAAAGTCAATTTCTTCCCACCTAGCAGTCTATGAGATCTTTGACTGATTTCACCTCCTCCTCATCATTGAGGTGTCTCCCTATCTCTGGTTCACAGATGTAAACTGTTAGCGTCAGAAGTCACTCTTGGATTGCTTGCAAGAGCAGAGCCCGACGCCCATCAGTTTTTATGTCACGGTTTGATAAATGGGCGATCGAATGGGTAGAGACTCGAACAGGTATCGCTTCAAAATAGGAATTGTATCTGATAACAAGGAACAAAGGAGGTCTTGAACCAACTTTAGTCAGGGAGTTGATTTAAAGATGGGCAGGCAGAAGACTTGGGAGAAGGATGAAAAAACTATGTCAGGCAACAGGCCTTTCGGTAGCTCGTAGAGGAAAAACTCTGAATACAAGATCCGCTTGGTTCAGGGCTTCAAGAAACTGAAAGGAAGACTTGACTGGATCCTCCAATTCCAAGTCGTTCAGTGCTGAGAAGTTCACAAGGACTGTTTAGAACAACACAACTGTTACAGTGATCCAACATTCATCATCCTATAACAGTCACAACTCGACTGGATCCTCCAATTCTGAGCTGCTCTAATACAGCATACACAAAGATATGAAAGAAACTGACATTCATCAGGTAAGAAGTCTCAAGAGTCCAGAAATAACCATAACACAATTCTTCATTAAAGTTTTTACAATTGGGAGTCTTGCTCAACCATCGATGCTTACAAAAATAGCGAAACTGCCTACATATACTTCAAACAACAACAACAACAAAAACAAGACGTTGCATTAAAAACATTGCATCTACATGTCTTCTGACAGTCTGCCCATGCAGAATCAGGATGATCGTGTGCCTCTGACAGACGCCATCTTAACTGCTCGAGGCTCCAGCAAGGGGAGTAGTTGATTCATTAAGTGTCAAGCTATCGCATGCAGACTTCGGCTAGTCGAGAAAAAAGGGGATACAAGACCCTCTTGAGTAGACCGCCTGCCAGACCCGCCATACTTTACAATTAATGAGTGAGGCGAGGTTTCAACCACCCTCTCTCTTCTTCATTTATTCCCAACAGGTACCAAGATTTAGATCACGTCGAATCAGCACCTGGAGAACACAGTGCCCCCCCTCTGAAACTCAATTCGGTGCTTTGGGACCCGAGTGGCCAAATGATAAACATTAGCGCCCCTCCTCTAGGCTTGTTCCTTTATGACCAGGCACCAAAACCATGGGCCCGATTCTGGGTGCTATCGGAATTTCGGGGTTCAGGGTTTCGAGAAGTGAAGTGACGAGGAGCACTTTCCCCTCGAACTCCCGAATGCCGACGTGACACAGATGTGCACCGCGCATCCGTCACATGAACGGCCTAGATAGTACATTATTATAAAGGGGGCTGCCCCCATTTGCAGGCTCGCTTGACGTGACCTGGCGCTAAGATCGTGAGCTCGGCTTTGATGATCGCTTATCGGCATTTCGGGGTTCAGAGTTTCGAGATGTGAAATGACGAGGGACTTTTACCCCTCGAACTCCCGAATGCCGATATGACGATGTGACCAGATCTTGCGCCACACGTCAATGGATAGGACAACCCAGACTTAGCTTTAAAATATAGGCACTTTCTCTTACGCTATATATCGAGTAACTTAGCAGCCCCGAAATCCCGATGACCGTTGATCTGCTTCATGGATGGATCTCGGTTGTCGACAGAAAAACCTTGCCCGCTCGCTTGACTCGTAACTAGAAAAGAGATCCTTCAACAGTTGCGCTTGGGTGTTTCCTGTTCATCCTGCAGACCGGGGTACCCTAGGCCCAAGACAAGAAATATCGCTAACATTAGGCTCCATGGGGTATAGAGTCGTCCCTGTGATGCTCTAAGAACTCATTCCGCAGCTTCAGTGCCTTGCTGCTGGGCTATGGAGTCAGGCTCAAAACATCCTGCTGCTGAAGATACAAGCCAAAAAAAATAAAGCAACAAAATAAAGATACATACTCAAAGGAGATTATTTATATACAATCCTAAACTAATAAAACACTTTACATGGGGCTAGGTGAAATCAGATTTCCACCATAGCCATTCAAGCAGCTTCCTGGATAGAAGCTCCTTCTTTCTGTCAATGATCATCAACAGATGGTGTAACCGTGATAGAAGAATGGTTACACTCTTCAACTCCTCCTTACAGGCTGGAGTTGAGATGAAATAGGGTGGCTCCAAGGCATAGGGGAAATGCCACTCCATGTACTTGCTGACAGGGTCATATAATGAGTGGCGAATTTCAGAGAATTGGTGATAGGAAGCCTCCTCTGCTACACAGTTGCTCACAGGTGACTGAATATCTTTGATAAGAACAGGTGAGTGAAAAACTGATGTAGGCTCACTGATCTCAGGCAATGGCTGCTTGCTGACTGGCTCTGGAATGAAATATGTGCTTAGCTGCTCTTCTAGTTCTTCCTCATCTTCTCCGTGCACTCCCCCATCTTGTAAAAAGGGAACAGCCTCCCGATCCTTCCTTTCAATCCCAAATGTAAATACATAATGGGAAATATCGTGAAGGAAGAAAGAACAATCCTCTTCCATAATGGCTTCTTCGTTTAATTATGAGACAGCAGGCTCATCGGGGGCAGATGCTAACACATCTAAGAAATCTTCAATAATCTCTTCAAAAGAGCTACTTAAATCATCTGCCTCGAAGACTGGAAAATCCTCTTCGCTGTCTTCAAATTCCAATTTTGTACACTGGGGAGTGGGGAATATCCCCTGCTCCACTAGTTCACTCAGGTCATCTTTTTCCTCCCAGGCTGGAAAATCCTCTGCACAGTCTTCATATTTCAACCCTTCTAATTGGGCAGAGAGATATTTCACTTGCTCCATCAGCTCACTCAAGGAGTCCTCTCCCCCCCTAGGATATTCATCACTTTCATAACCCACCTTTGATGCAGACGAATGGGGAGGAGAAAGGAATGATTTCTGATCCAGGTCGTCAGAATCATCCTCACAGCCTATGTCTGAAACAAATTTATCTGGTATAGAGTTGTGGTATCCCTCACTACAGTTATGAAAAACTAACATAGAGGGATAAAACTCTTGACAATAGGCAGTGAAGGCTGCATGGAAATCACTGAGTGAAGAAATGCTAGTAGGGGGTAAAGAATGATACCATTTACGTGCATCCCCTACTAACGAGAACATGAACATTTTTAGTAATACATCCTCATGATGTATCTCTCACTGATGCATGAGTTCATGAAACTCACTGAGGTGCTAAGTAGGGTTGTCCTCTTCACATTTTCCAAATATGGGAAAATAATCGCCCCATTCATCCAGAGAGGGGACAACATTAGGAAAACCAGGAATAGCAGAAAAATTAAAAGGAGCAAACCTGCGAGCAAGGATTTTCTCCATATCGAACCAGTGGAGTCGCCAATCGATCCTTGAACCATGAAGTCGCTAGGTGAAAGATGTGTAGCTTTGAATGTGTCTGGTCCTTGTTCACCATCAAAGGCTAGATCCTAACGTTTTTGTTTCCCCAGGAAGCTTCCCAGGTTGAGGAAGCAGCTGCTGAAACCTTCTTGAGAAAGCTCCTTAGGGTTAGCTTTTAGGTGTGCTAATAGTAGCCACAACTGAAACAGTGATGTGGAAACAATGGAGTCGCCACAGTGGAGTCTTCAGGTGCACAGTAGCAATATTTAAGGGCTCTGATGTCTAATGCACCTTTAGAATCAGAGGCTCAATGTCGTTTTGCCTAGGAAAAATCTTCAACTTCGTCCCCGACAATGGTGCCAGAAATGTTAGCATCAGAAGTCACTCCTAGATTGCTTGCAGGAGCAGAGCCCGATGCCCATCAATTTTTATGTCACGGTTTGATAAATGGGCGATCGAATGGGTAGAGACTCGAACAGGTATCGCTTCAAAATAGGAACTGTATCTGATAACAAGGAACAAATGAGGTCTTGAACCAACTTCAGTCAGGGAGTTGATTTAAAAATGGGAAGGCGGAAGACTTGGGAGAAGGATGAACAAACTATCTCAGGCAACAGGCCTTTCGGTAGCTCATAGAGGAAAAACTCTGAATACAAGATCCACTTGGTTCAGGGCTTCAAGAAACTGAAAAGAGGACTTGACTGGATCCTCCAATTCCAAGTCATTCAGTGTTGAGAAGTTCACAGGGACTGTTTAGAACAACACAACTGTGACAATAATCCAACATACATCATCCTATAACAGTCACAACTCGACTGGATCCTCCAATTCCTAGCTGCTCTAATACAACATACACAAAGATATGAAAGAAACTGACATTCATCAAGCAAGAAGTCTCAAGAGTCTAGAAATAACCAGAACACAATTCTTCATTAAAGTTTTTACAACTGGGAGTCTTGCTTAACCATCGATGCTTACAAAAATGGCAAAAACGCCTACATATACTTCAAACAACAACAACAGAAAAAACAAGATGCTGCATTAAAAACATTGCATCTATATGTCTTCTGACAGTCTACCCATGCAGACTCAGGATGATCGTGTGCCTCTGACAGACACCATCTTAACTGCTCGAGGCTCCAGCAAGGGGAGTAGCTGATTCATTAAGTGTCGAGATATCGCATGCAGACTTTGGCTAGTCGAGAACTCGGGCATGGCTCTTTCGAAAAAAGGGGATACAGGACCCTCTCGAGCAGACAGCCTGCCAGACCTGCCATACTTTGCAATTAATGAGTGAGGCGAGGTTTCAACCACCCTCTCTCTTCTTCATTTATTTCCAACAGGTACTGGGATTTAGATCATGTCGAATCAGTGCCTGGAGAACACAGTGCCCCCCCTCTGAAACTCAATTCGGTACTTTGGGACCCGAGTGGCCAAATGATAAACATTAGCGCCCCTCCTCTAGGCTTGTTCCTTTACGACCAGGCGCCAAAACCACGGGCCCGATTCTGGGCGCTATCGGTATTTCGGGGTTCGGGGTTTCGAGAAGTGAAGTGACGAGGAGCACTTTCCCCTCGAACTCCCGAATGCCGACATGACATGGATGTGCACCGCGCGTCTGTCAGATGAACAACCCAGATAGTACGTTATTATAAAGGGGGATGCCCCCATTTGCAGGCTCGCTTGACGTGACCTGGCGCTAAGACCGTGAGCTCGGCTTTGAAGATCGCTTATCGGCATTTCGGGGTTTGGAGCTTCGAGATGTGAAATGACGAGGGACTTTTACCCCTCAAACTCTCGAATGTCGATATGCCGATGTGACCAGATCTTGCGCCATGCGTCAATGGATAGGACGACCCAGAATTAGCTTTAAAATACATGCGCTTTCTCTTACGCTATATATCGGGTAACTTAGCAGCCCCGAAATCTCGATGATCGTTGATTTGCTTCGTGGATGGATCTCGGCTGCCGACAGCAAAATCTTGCCCGCTTGCTTGACTCGTAACCGGAAAAGAGATCCTTCCGCTGCTGCGCTTGGGTGTTTCCCGTTCATCCTGCAGACTGGGGTACCCTAGGCCCAAGACAAGAAATATCGCTAACATAAACCATTTCCTCCTCTATGTCTCTGAGATTTTCTAATTCCCTCAGCCACCTTCTCAACTCTTGTTGCTGCTTTCTGGCCAACAACTTTTGAACATGTCATTTTGCCTTCCTGTTCAGAGGACATTTGTACCTCTAGCGTACCTTTGTCTCCTACTGCATCCTCAATGCTAGTTGTTCCATCCTTGCTCTTATCTCATTGAGTTCCAAATCCATCTTTGGATTTCATTTCTACTTGTATTCTTCACTTCGACCATGCCCATGGCCTTCAGTAGCCACTTCCACCTTCTACCTTCCCTCCTGACAAGCCTATGGATCACTCTACATCCGAGAGCATCTCCATCTTCTCTTATAGCTCACCTGGCTGTAAATTTTTGTTGTTGCGCACATGCAACAACCTTTTCACAGAGCATCAATACTCTTCCTTCCTTTCACCTATTGTCTACAGGAAAATTTGAACCTCTGATATCATCTAATGTTACCAGATCATCTCCTTTCACCTCCTTCTTGTCTGTTGTATGCAAGAAAAAATTAGGTCTTTTCCTCTTTCTCTTTCACCTAAAATCTACAGACGAAAATTCAAGCTTTGATCCCAACTAATGCATCCCCCCTCCCCTCCCGGGGTTCTACAACCTCCTGATCTTTGGATCTTTCTTTCTCCTGAATTGAATCGACTCTTCGGGCTCCTAATTGAACCCAAAACAATTTTACACAGGCCCATTTTTCTCCTTCAGGCGTAGGTCTTGTGATACCCGCAACCTCTGTCCGTGCGCTCTGGGCGCTCTCCAATTTGCGAGTGCTAGTCCTTTTTCATTAGTCCCTTCCTTCATATTCCCATGGGCTATGACCTTGTGGAAATATGAGATTGTGGGCATGGGAAAGAGTGGTTTGAGACCAACCCTCTTTTCGCCCCACAATTCACCTCAAAGTGCCACATATCCCTTTGCTGAAACCGTGGTTGAAATTGCGGCCCACTCAAGGAAAATTAAAACTCGAGAAAGTCCTCACCCCAGAATCCTCCCCGTCCGTCTATCTCTTTCGCCTCGACGATGATCCGTGATCAACAGTTGTGATTTAACCTCCTATTCATGCCTTCCTTTCTCCTCCCACGCATGATCCCAGATCTCCATGATCTGTCAATGCATACCTCCCTCCCAAATCAATGACTCCTATTGATTCCGGGTTTTTGGCCTTTGGGAGTTTCAAATCTCAAATATCCGCTTTCCTCTGCATGACAATCTTCTGGAGTGGAAGATCTTTCGACATTTGTCCCTTTAAATATGCGGCTAGGATCTCCTCCACAAATTTGGCCTTTGGGAATCTCAATTCTCAAACCTCCTCTACCTCTGACTGGGTATCTTTCGGAGTGGAAGATCCGTCGACGCATGTCTCCCCAATCAACGGTTATGCTCCCGCTTTGGGACTTTGGTCTCCTCAACCAGATCAACGGTCCTATGATTCCCTCCTCGATCAATGATCGAGATCTCCTCTAGGTCTTCAGACTTTTTCCCCCTCTGCTTTCCTTCGGAGTTCTGGATTTGGCATCGTGTGTCCACCTTTACATCAACGATTGTCGTCACTTTGGATTTCCGGGCTTTAGAAATCTCAAATGTCAAACCTCACCTTCCTCCATACGTCAAGCTTCCAAAGTTGCTTAATCCAGTGACATGTGTCCACCCTGGATCAACGACTGTGATCCCTTTGCATCTTCCCTGATCGGACGACTATGGATTACTTCGAGCTTTACCTGAAGTTCACATATTTATGCCACGTTTCCTCTAGATCGGATGGCCCAGATTCACTTCGATTCTTCGGGTTTCAGAAGTTTCAACTTTCAACTGAAACTCAAATGCAACTTACCCGAAGCCTACGATCTGTCGCCACGTGTCCCTCTGGATCTAATGGTCCAGATCTCTTTGGCTCTTCGGCTCTTCGCTCTTCGACTTTCCAACGCTTCGATGCTTTGACTCTTCGGGTTTCGACAAGCTTAGTTCTCAACCGAAACTCCGCTACAATTTACCTGGAGCTTGCGATCTATTGACAAGTGTCCCCTTGCATATCGACGAATCTCGGCTCTTCAGCTATTCAAGATTCAAGAGTTTCAACTCCTATGCACTCGTTCCTCCCAGTGTTTTTCACTCGAAACTCTGACCTTCCACCACCTGTCACCCTCAATGATGGATGGTCCCTACTCACTTCAGGACTTCGAGACTTTGACCAGTCCACTCTCCTATGCACACATAAGAGTTAATGTTCATGCACTTTACCTTAGATTGGACGGCTGTCGATCCTCTGCACTTAGATCCAACGCATGGGATATGTTCTCCTCCTCTGCGCTCTCCTTGGTTCACTAGACGTAGATCTGATGGTCCAGGCTCCTTCCCACAATCGATCTGACGGTTGTTGTCACTCCTCCTCCTGAGCTTTTGAATCCTTCCACCTTGGAAAATTTCTCAGTCTTCAAAGGTTTCGGCCTTTGATCTTTCACCTTGCGGACCCGATTGTCTGGGTCTCTCTTGCACTCTTAAACACGTTATCTCTTCTAAGATTTTGGACTTAGTGTAAGTCTGACTCCTATGCACACCTTGTGTTATCTCTTTTGATATTTTTTATTTACTCAGTCTCTTAAGGGTCTTGACCCTTCTTTTTCTTTCAAAGGAAAACTTTGTGCCCTCCTGACGACCTCTCTCTCAAAGCACACTTTGTCGAGCGTTTCCTATAGAGTGTTCAACATCTCTATGAGTATCTTCTTATGATACTCTTTTCTCCTGAACTCGACAAAGAGTTCTCTCCATGCACACTCAGACCCGCTATCCTCAATAACTCTGTCTCTCTCTGAACTCAACATAGAGTTCTTCCTACACACTTCTTGCACTTCTGTTGATGAAGATCCAACGGTATCTCTCCTTAGCTTCCTTGAGGTTAACTCACCTCTGTCAATGCAATCTTTGCGGACAATGTGCACTCATTGCACTCAGAACTCAAAGACGGGAAACAATTGAAACTTATATAGTACTTCACCAGTTCATACATTTAAAACCTGAATGACATATAAAAACATAACAATAAACATAAATACATGAACACACCATATGCAAGAAAAACTGCTTTTCTATTATCTTTGTGTGTCTATACAGATGTTTACAAAAACTGGACTGCAACAGAGTCCCAATTCTCTCAAATTCTCCTAATCTAACTCTATCCCGAGTTCTGCTTCTTTGACCTCTCTACAAAGATCTCTCTCTCTCTTTACAAAACGAGGGCTCTACCAGCTTATCTTCTCCACCGCCTTAGTGTCATTATTGTCTCAATTAAGACACCATACTCTTACGACTTCATTACATAAATGATGATCCAGAACTGACTTAAACCTAGACCTGCTTACAAGCAACCATTAAGGCGACCCTATCCACTACCTATACAAAGGTATGGCTTGGCATTTATTAACCTTACAACACAAAATCTGTATAGGATCATATTTAGAATTTAAAATTGAGAGGGCCAATGCCTCTCCTTCTTTGAAATGCACGTTGATGTGCTGGAATGTTGGGGCATTGATGAGGTGGAGCAATACTCCTATATCATTTTGAATGGCAGATATGTGATTGATGGAGTGTTTTCATCCTGTTTATTACTTCATTACAATTTTAAACAACAAATATTTGATTGATGGAGTGTTGGGTTGAATTTTATTAACATTTAAGTGTTTTGTTTTATTTTGACATAATAAAGTTGTATATAACATATTGGACATTTAAGGATTGTGGTGGAATATCAATGTTTTGTTTTATTTGGAAATAATAAAGTTGTATATAACAGATTGGACATTACAAGATTGTGGTGGATTATCAATGTTTTGTTTTATTTTGACATAATAAAGTTGTAGATAACAGATTGGACATTACAGGATTGTGGTGGATTATTTTTTTTTGTTGGGAAATGATCTTTACATTACAAGAAATAAAAATATCGTTTCACGATATTGAATTCACATTGAAGAAGCAGAGACATAACAATTTATTTCAGTAATGGAGATTTATTTTGACTAAATGAATGAACCATAACAACAAAATATTACATTTTAATTTTTCAATCACCATCTAAATTTCCTCAAATAATGTTTACAAGTGAATTTTCATGTTATTGTCCTCTGAAATTATTTATTCCCACCAACTTCTATGACCATATATTATTAAATTAACAAACTTGTCCATCCCTTTGGGAAATTTCCTCAATGCCTCACACTTTTGTATCTTCAAAACACAGAGTTTGAGTAGTGTTCCTTCTTTTAACACACCGTCCTCAGCGGTACTTCGAAGCTTGGACATATTATACAAATGAAACATCTCTAACATCGAAAATTCACCTGAATTTCCAGAACCGCCTATCCCCAAGTCCCTCACGCTGGAGTAATTTCTTAATTTTAGAAATTGCGAGGAAGCTTCTTCACATGGTCACTGCCATCCAATTCTAATCTTTCCAGCTGTTGAAATACACACACGCATTGGGGCAACTTTACTCCTATGTAATCAACCAATACAAGACTATGCAACTTCTTCATCTCCTGCATCTCGTCCAAAAGATTGTGCTTCACATAATTCATGTTTATGTGATGCAAATATAAATGCCTCATTTCTGGCCAAGTTCCCATTATAGTTTCCAGTGTATCAAATTTTCAAAATAGGACTAAACGGAGCTCTGTGAGATTTGTGAGATCCTTCAGAGCCATACAATTTTGGGATCATTCATTTGGGATCCTTCGGAGCTCTGTGAGATTTGTGGGATCATTCAAATATTTTTCCATACCCATACTCAAATGTAGTATTTTCAACGAAGTGAGTTTATACATCTCCCATGGTAATGTTGTTGAGACTCTGGAGTCTGAAAGATCCAAAAATTGAAGCTTAGAAAGACTGCATATAGCTATAGGCAGTTCCTTGATGTTAGTAGAGTGGTCACTACAGTCGATCTGGGGGAGCCGGAGTCAATCCAAGGGACGACGATGAGTTTCAGAGCTTGGCGAGTACAACCATCCCCTTCCGCCAGGGATAAGGGCATTCAAATCGCTCTTATTTTTTTTACTAGCTTTCTGACTAAGATTGAGGGATATTGTAATTTTGTTAGTACGAGTTTATCACCAAGTTTATAAATTGAATCAAAAGTATAAAAATTGAAGGAAATACTAGTTTGCTAAATAAACATTAAAGTTTTCATATATTTATTTTTGCATATTAATTAGACTATTTTTTACATATTAATTAGGAAAATCATTATAATTAAATAGTGATAATGAATTTGAACATTTATTTATTTATTATTATTAAGAGTAATATTTTTTAATTAAAATTTAGGAAAAATAATTATTATCTTTCTAATAAAATTTAATTTCAGTAACATATTGGAATCTTTATATAAATAAAAAGTATTCCAAAAATTAAAAATTTCTAATTAATTTTATACTTAATTTATAAAAGATGGACAAGATTGTGATGAGATTTGGCGAGATAATTTCATACGATTTCCCTATCATATCCCTTTATATATATATATATATGATTTAAAATATTATTTTGTACTTAGTAAATGTCATTGTTAATAAGAAAAAAATTAGAGGATAGAGGATAATGACAAATTTATCCGTTTTGTTTTTCTTTGAAACTTTGATGTTATATGTTGAATGTATTGTAATTATTTATTATATATTAAAATATTATAATTTATTTAATATATTGTTTACAAGTTTGCGTCAATATATTTATTATATATTAAAATATTGTAATTTATTTAATATATTGTTTACAAGCTTGGGTGAATATAGATAATTTTATTAGTTCAGTTGAATCCACTTAACATGGATAATTTTAATTTATAATAGTTTTATTAAATTAAAAATTATTTAATATAATTTATTTGAAATACTTTATTTTTTTTAATTTATAATTATTTATTAAATAAAAATAATATTGTATTTTAAATAATTTATTTGATTTATATATTTTATTAGTTAAATAAAATTTATTTATTTTAACATTAAAACAAATTAAACTACCACTTATACAATGTGATTTGATAACTAATATAATATCAACATGGATTAGTAATTTACTTTAAATGTAAAATAATTACTTACTATTTTAAAATGAAAATTGAGGGTTATATGATACATGTTTAATAAGTAAAAAAATGTGTGCTTTGTCCTTTGTTATGGTTAACCTTACAAATTACTCATTCACAAATGGATGATGAGCATGTTCATGGTGAGGATGTTAATGTACATATAAGTGACAAAGGAAAAAGGAAAATAGGTTAAGGGTTTATCACTTGAACTTGGAAAAAGAAAGATGAGTTGATTTTTAGTATAGGTGATATATCATATTGTTATTGGAAATGTAAATAGTATTGAAGTTAAGTCTATGCATGATGAGGACATCATATTTATATAAAGAAAATAAAAATAATAATTTTAGATTTATTATTAATTTATTTATGGTTACAAGATTTACATATTTGATGAGTAAGTATTGGATTTATCATAATATTAATAAAGAAGCAAGGAAATACGAAAAACACAATTATTTGTTATGATGTTGGAGGGTGAGCATAATAAGTTAATATCATTTTTTTTTTACTTGGACATACTATAAGAATGCTAGAGTAGCGATCAATATTCTAAACTTAATGTGAATAGAATATAAAGCACGTTGGAACACCACGCACAACACTACATGTGTGAAATAAAGCTATATAAAATCCTCTCAAATAATAATCTCTATCTAGAAATGAAACCATCCACATCCATATAGAATAGCTAAAATTTATGGTATATCTAGGAAATAAAAGAGATAAGAAGAAGAGTTTGTTCTAGATATAGAAAATAAAATTTCTAGTATAATATCATCAATAAAGAAAAACCATTAAGAAAAATTGTAGCCTATGTAAAAGCACCAATTGGGGGAGAGTTTTATATAGTCTATATTTAATGGAAAATGGCAATACATAAATGAACCAATAGTACCAAAATCAAAGTATCTAGAACTAGGACTCCATATGGCCATTTATTTAGAAAATCAACATTATGAAAAGAGACTGCCAATTTCCATATATAGCACTTGAAGCATAATTTTTTGGAGAGAGTTTTCTTTAAACAGATAGAGAGTAAAATTATGTTGGGTATGTGTTGGGTATATACTAATATATATAGAAACACATAATATGTCGGTATATATATGATGTTTATGTATTTCTTCATGTTTTGTCTCCATATTCTTCTGGTTTGCGAATGTCTTCTCTGTGCCTGGTCGCACACCTTCATGGTTGGCTACCTTCTTTTCTTGTTCCACTAAGATATGGAAGTTGTTTACATCTTGTCTGGTTCCTTCCCCCGAGGTTTTATTCCCTCACCGCCCCACCTTTCTTTTGTTGGGAGCTTTTACAAAGTCGTCTGTGTCCTTCTCCTCCTTGCCTTTGTTGTTTATCAAAGCTTGATTTTGGGGGCAGTCCTGGAATAAATGTCTATGTTCATGACATTTTCGACAACAGAATGGGATGTGTTCATAGTCTGTGGGTTGAACCCATTCATTATCCTGGAACAAAATAGTTATTAATTCCGGGAGGGTGGTTGTCATGTTCATGTAGACACATATTCTCACATATGAGGTGTATTGGTTGTTGTTAGTGCTAGAAGTTGCTCCTAGACTGTTATAGGGTCAAGCCTAGCACATCATAGTTATTGCAATGGTTTTTTGGATAAATGTATATTGGTTTTTTGAAAGGTTGGAGGTTTCAACAGTAAATGAAGAAAGATAATACCAATTCCTGATTGTAAATAAGTTTCGATCACACTCACTTAGTCAATGGTATCCAATTTAACGAAGCAGATAAAACAATAAGAATAAATAAGTATGCAAGTGCCTAATTTGTTCACCCACACATGAAGATTCCTGATCCTGAATGTCATTCAGAAATAGAGAATAAGGTACTTAAAAACAAGTCTTGGAATAGGAAAGAAATCAGTGAAATCTTCATTGCCTCACCGACATAAAAAGATAATTTCAATGCATTGCAAAGATAACATGTTTTACAAGTAAGAAAAGGAAGAAAGAGATTAGAGGAGAAAGTCTGCTCATCAAAGGGGCTGTAGCATTGAGTGTAAAATGAAAAAGTTTCTGCTTTACAATCAAGAAGAAGAGTCTCAATCCTGCATTCTAATCTATCCTGAACCCTTTCGGGCCTCCTCTTCACTCCTCTAAAACATGATATATATATATATATATATATATATATATATATATATATATATATATATATATATATATATATATATATA
>ML779613.1:1182995-1210330 GCA_009831015.1 Picea engelmannii | reverse complement strand
GTTCCACAGAGGAGTCTGGAATATATGGGGTTGATCCCACTTGGGATTTTTTTGTGGATGCGGTAAAGGAACAATATTACCCTGTTGGCAACTATGAGGACCAGTACATGAGATGGACCACACTGCGGCAAGAGAGGGGCCAAGAATTTTCGGAGTTCACCAATACCTTTCATACCTTGCGCACCAAGCTGGGTATCAAAGACTCTGAGTGACATTTGGTTCTGAAATACTGTGGGGCTCTACACAGATACATCCAGACTGAAATGGATTTTCTGGACATCTCATCACTCGGTGATGCTTATCGATATGATGTTAAAATTGAGCAGAAATTTAAGCACCAGAACAAACGAGAGTTCAGGTCTGCAAATCCGCAACAACCAAAGCATGACAAAGATGGCCCTAACAAACAGTTCCCTGAAAACCAGTCCAAGCCACAGGAAAAGAAGGGTCACGAGAAGACAAAGGACATCGGAAAATGGTGTGATTTCCACAAAATCCCTTGGCACAACACTGATGAATGTCGCTCAAAACAGTCATTGGTGGTCGCGATAAAAGACAAGGAGCCGAACCCTGAATCAGAATCTGATTCTAAAAATAATGGGAATAGATAGATCATCGACGTAGACCCCACTGCTATTGTCGCAACCGCAACAATTCAACCAGAAGAACCAACAGATCTAGAAGAGGGGGAGTGCCTTTTTCATTCATAGATGTGGGTGAAGGGGACCCCACTACATTTTATTGTTTATAGTGGAAGCCAGAAGAACGTCATCTCAGCAGAGGTCATCAAACAGTTGGGATTGTCGACAACACCACACCCGCAACCATACAACATCGGGTGGCTTCGCCAAGGACGAAATCTTCATGTCATCCATCAGTGTCGATTGTCATACAACATCCAACCCTTCAAGGATGAGGTATTATGTGATGTTGCCCCACTGTATGTCTGTGATGTTCTCTTGGGCCAGCCATATATGTGTAAACGTCATGCTATCTATGAGTCTTGACCTCGTAGTGTCATTATTACTTTGGGGGTCATCTCTACAGGATACCAGAGGTAGTTCCAACTACTGCCCTAGCTAAACAGTGCCGCAAGGTAGTATCTCATACTACAAAATTCATCTTCTCCATAATCTGTTCAAAGGGTGAACAGAAGGATACTGCAACCACCACAGCTTTGGCCCAAACACCTTCTATCCACCAGAAGTAGGTTGACAAGGTTGCAAAAAAGCACAAAGATTCCTTCTGCACAGAGTCATCTCATGTAGCCAGACTGGTTAAAAAGTTCCAACTCTTCTAGCCACAGGTTCGTGACGACCTTCAACAAACCAAGCAACGCGATGGTTCCAACAAGGCAAGCAGCTCACCAAGATTCAGATTCAGCAATCGCCTTCCCCTCTCCCCCGGGAACTCAACGAAATGGAGACCATTGCTTCCTAAGGAGGGAGGATTGATCCAGGTGGATATCGGTGGCCACCCACCTTCTCCAACTGGCCCAAAACATGTTTCTGACAATTTTGGTAATTTACTATTTCTAGCAGTTTTTAACTTTCAGGCCATTTTGAGGCCCTAAAAGATGTTTTTTTGAGAAAACGGGGAGCAACATGGATCGTAGATCAATATTGCTAACCCAAAAGTTGTACTTATTGGATAGATCTTTCCAACGAGCTATCAAGCACCCCAAACAGAGATCGTATGCAAAAGTTACGCCCCCGAGAAGTTGACGTATCAACTACCCCCATCGGGGCCCACAAACCTTTTGGCTTTTCATCTTCTGGGGTTAGGGTTTTGGATTTTACTTATGTTAAAAAGGCCCTTAGAGCCTCATTGTAATAATCATCTTCTTGCAAATGCGAGTAGCCATCACATCTCTTCTCAGAGATAAGCTTCCACCATTCTAGCGAGTCTTTCACTCTGTATTTTTACAGTCTCTGTACATTTCTTTCATTAATAGAAATCGTGTATTACTATATCTCTATGTTTATGGTTGCATCTCTGATATATTTATGTTATATTATTGGATATACGCGATATCTCTGTGCATTTCTTTATTATATCTCCGCTCTCATTTCGTGTCGAAAATAATCCAGATCAGCTTGGCTTGTTTGGCTTATGTGTTGACTTGTGGCTAACCCTTGTTTTGTATGACTACAGGTGCGTGGCTTCGAGGACTAGAGATTGGCTCCTTGCCAATAGTGTTTTGCTAAAATAATCATTAAGAATGTAAAAGACAACCGAGAGCATAATACTTGACCACATAAACCAAAATGGCATTATAATACCATTTTATTTTGCCAGAAAACTGTGTTTTAATCCACAGGCAATGATCCTTACTTAATATCAGCGTTAGACACATTTTACTAGTACAAAGGATAATTTATCTTGATGAAGTGGAATTAGGGCATAGTAACACTGTAAAGGTGTATGAAACAAAGACTTCCACCCTTCTTATACCTCCCTCCAACGAGGCAAGTTAAAAGATCAGTACTACTTCTAGCATATACGATATTGGTGCTCAGGAACAACACTTCTCGGTGCTATGGGAATAACCCCATTCCTGTAACAAGGAGAAAATTGAAAATTTAGTATCTGGATACTAACATTGGCTCCTTCTGGAGGATGATGTTATCCCTGAGAGGCATCAAGAACAAGTAGACCACTTTGCCTTTTCCTCTGTGCAATCCTGACCCTGCAAATCTTCTGCTCTGTAGACATCCACAACTTCTGTGTTGTGCCTAGTCCATTAGGTTATGGAGTTAGCCAATGTCATTCAAATCTGGCCCAAACTTCTGCAACTTTGCTCCTCATTTGAAGCCAAACTTCCCCTGTCAATAATGCCTTATATGCATTAAGCATGGAGTTTTTATTTCAAAACTGAAACTAAATACTAGATACAAACCTCATGTATTGTGCAAACTAGAAATGCTTAGCCATGAGATTATTCATCTATGCTACCCTACTCTAACTGTTGAGAATAAATGTTTCAGGTATATATAAATTTCTAGAAAAATAATTCAAGAAACAAATTGCTTGACCTGTCTTCATATACATAGCGAAAGACATGAAAAGGGAACAAAATATACAACAAGGAAACCATAACCAACTCATGTTTGTTGCTGCAAACCATCATGCCAAACTTTGTAATATATGACATTACTGAAAATAATGACTCCATCCATATAAAAACTGGATCATAAAATTCATGTATGATCTTACCTGGTTTTTTAAACTCAAAAGGCTGCTTTTCCTCATAGTTGATCTCATTAGATTGCTAATCATGAATGCCATTTCCAAGTTCTATAAACCCATATATTGACTTCTCAACAGCTGACCCAGAAGAAAGCATCAATTGTTGTTGGAACTTTTCTCTATCATTTTCGTGATGCTCATGAAGCTCCTGATCAGATTTAGGACTGCTGCCATATGCTATCTTCTCTTCAAAAGACATGGCCTGATTTTTATGCAAATTAGAAAAAATAGATACATTTGATATGATGTCGAACGTATCTACAAACTTACTATCAAAATGAAGGTCATCTAACACCTTTGAATCTTTCATAAAAGTATCCTCTACAACCATAGACTTTTCATCACAATCATACTTTTCATGTCCATTAATTTGACGAAACAAACTATATTCATGACAACATTCTGGAAAAAGGATGTCAGCTGAAAATTCATCTTTATAGAACAGATTGAAAGTATCATGAAAACCTTTCAAAGAGTTGATACTGGCGGCTGGAAGAGATTTGCACCAGTCAAAGGCTGCTCCCTTCAAAGAGTATCTAAAAAGCTTAATCTTAACATCCTCGTGCACAATCTGACATTCATGAATAAACTCATGGAAATCTATCAGATGTTTAGCTGGTACTTCCCAATCTTCTCCTTTAAATGTAGGAAGGGAACCTTCTCATTCAACTCTGCTAAGCATTGGGTTTGGAAAACCAACTACATCTGAAAAGTCACAAAAGGCCAATCTTTGAGCCAAAATGGCTTCCATATTTGAATTCCCAGTGGAGTCGCCTATTAATCTTTAGACAGTGGAGTCGCCATGGTGAAAGATCTGTAGTCAAGCACATGTCCTCTTCTTGTTCACCATAAGGAAGTGGATCTGATCGTTGTCGTTCTCCCAGGGAAGATTTATTCACTGCTTCGTCCCCGACAACGACGCCAAAAGATGTTAGTGCTAGAAGTTTCTCCTAGACTACTATAGGGTCAATCCTAGCACATCTTAGTTATTGCAATGGTTTTTTGGATAAATGTATATTGGTTTTTTGAAAGGCTGGAGGTTTCAACAATAAATGAAGAAAGATAATACCAATTCCTGATTGTAAATAAGTTCCGATTACACTCAGTTAGTCAATGGTATCCAATTTAACAAAGCAGATAAAACCATAAGAATAAAGAAGTATGCAAGTGCCCAATCTGTTCACCCACACAGGAAGATTCCTGATCCTAAATGTCATTCAGAAAGAGAGAATAAGGTACTTAAAAACAAGTCTTGGAATGGGAAAGAAATCAGTGAAATCTTCATTGCCTTATCAACATAACAAGATAATTTCAATGCATTGAAAAGATAACATGTTTTACAAGTAAGAAAAGGAAGAAAGAGATTAGAGGAGAAAGTCTGCTCATCAAAGGGGCTGTAGCATTGAGTGTAAAATGAAAAAGCTCCTGCTTTACAATAATGAAGAAGAGTCTCAATCCTGCATTCTAATCTATCGTGAACCCTCTCGGGCCTCCTCTTCACTCCTCTAAAACATGATATATATATAAAATTATAATCAAAGTTATCTCTAACAATTAGGCATCAAATCCTATTTCCATACTAAAAGAAATATAAAAACAGTTGCATTGTCTCTCGAATTGTGAAGGCTGGAATTAAATCCCCCTGAATTTAGAATGACTCCTTGCTTAATATGTGGAACCTCTGCTGCTAGATGTTCAACTATCCTTTTCAAATATGTAACTGGCATGAAATCCATAAAACTATGGAAGATATCTCTGTCATCGTTGATCTTTTTCCTGAAAATATGGAATTAGCTCGATGTCCCAAAAAATTCTCCCACCAATGTCAACAAAATCTGGGATCTTCCCTGTTGATTACTAACCTAATGCCTAAGAGTATGGAATTTTTTGTTGAATTATCAATTAGTTGGCAAATGACTTGAAAGGATGCTAACTGATATTCCTCCTCTGTTGTTGAGTGTGCATTTGAAATCCTCTGCCACCTATTGAACGTTAATCCAATGCCTGAAAATATGGAAAACATTTCTCCTTGATTGTTGATTCACTGCTGAAAATATGGAGATGATATCTCTGATTTCCATCTACCATGCCACCTGGTTGTCAACTGTACCTAGCATATTTGTATACTCCGCTTCCCTGGCTTCCATCTGTTCATTTAACTTGCTAGAATTTGAATCAAATTCTTTTATGCCTTTATTCTTTATATCAACAGGATCCTCTGGATTGATGTTATCCATCGTTTTGCATCGAAAGCCATACCAAAATTTACCAGCTGAGGGTAGATATGGTGCACTGCCCTGTCATCAACTTCATCATGCTCCACCCAAGTCACCTTGGAATAGCTATTGGGCATCTCTTGAATGAGACAACTAGATGGTCGCCTTCGACATCTTATCACTGAAGAATAATTCCCTCGTAAACTATCCAAAGAGACATCAACAAAAGCCCATATTGAGTCTGAATGCTACTTTCAATATCTCACGAAGTAATTCTCCTGGGTAGGCACTAGTGGAGAGGGTACTTGAACCTCCGCATGCATCACTTTGAAAAGTACCATTGTAATTTCCTGCCACGCCTGTTGAAAAAACATCCATAGTAAATGGGCGCAATACAATGATAGGAAACATGCTTGACCATTGATTCACATCCATTAGAGTTTCCACAAGATTAATAGTATTCATGCTTACAACAACAGTCTCTCGAGATGCTTCAGCCTTTAATCCATAGGGCCTTAGACCTATGCCTAGAGGAAAGGTGCGGATGTATTCATCTTCATTCAGAATATCATTAATATCCTCCAGATGCATGTTACTTTGGTTGGAATTCACAGTATTAACACACAAAAGAGATACAAAATTCCCACGCAAAAGTAAACTAAAGATCTCTGTAAAGCCTCCCACTCTTAATCTGCAAAGCGCTCACTATCAATGAACACTGCAGCCACTCTGAATTCTTCTATGTCCGTCCAAGGTTTTGGAGGCTTGAAATCCCACAAATGGAGGGCTTTGATTCATCTTCCATTAACGAAATCGTGAATAATAAATTACAGATCGAATTCATGATGCATGGTATACATTCCTTGGTAGTAATGCTCGGATTTCTGTGTCTAGCCAAAGAACAAGCCGAAGTTTGAATCTGATTATACTTCACCAAAACCTTAGCCGGCAACCGAAAACTCGGAGTGGAACTAGAACCAAAACCTGCATGCAATCAAACATCCTGCACCTGGCATTGAGACTTCAAATAGGCTACTTGTCGATGAAAACAGTTGTAAGGCAACATATTCCATAACACCTGCAAACTCTGCAAGAAACTAGATGCTGTAAATCGACATATGCACCTTTTCTTGCACCTGTAATCTCAGCATGATACATTTGTTTGTGTTTTATTATATTTTTAATATTTTCTCAAAAACATAATCCCAAATGCATTGGGATCTCAGAACTATCAGCTTTTATATCTATCGATGCTCTCATAGCCTTTTAATGAGGCATGTGGAGTGAGGTCTTAGTGCTTTGCTTGTTTGGCTTATGTGTTGACTTGTGGCTAACCCTTGTTTTGTATAACTACAGGTGTGTGGCTTCGAGGACTCCTGGCCAATAAATTTTTGCTAAAATAATCATTAAGAATGTAAAAGACAACCGAGAGAATAATACTTGACCACATAAACCATAATGGCATTATAATACCATTTTATTTTTCTAGAAAACTTCCTTTTAATCCACAGGCAATGATCCTTACTTAATATCAGCTTTAGACACATTTTACTAGTACAAAGGTCAATTTATCTTGATGAAGTGGAATTAGGGCATAATAACATGGTAAAGGCATATGAAACAAAGAATTCCATCCTTCTTATACATCCCTCCAACGAGGCAAGTTAAAAGCTCAGTAGTACTTTTGGCATATACGATATCGGTGCTCAGGAACAACACTTCTCGGTGCTATTGGAATAACCCCATTCCTGTAACAAGGAAAAAATTGAAAATTTAGTATCTGGATACTAACATTGGCTCCTTCTAGAGGATGATGCTCTCCCTGTGGGGCATAAAGAACAAGCAAACCACTGTGCCTTTTCCTCTATGCAATCCTGACCCTGCAAATCTTCTGCTCTGCAGACATCCACAACTTCTGTGTTGTGCCTAGTCCATTAGCTTATGGAGTTAGCCAATGTCATTCAAATTTGGCCCAAACTTCTGCAACTCTGCTCCTCATTTGAAGCCAAACTTCCCTTGCCAATAGTGCCTTATATGCATTGGGCATTGAGTCTTTATTTCAAAACTGAAACCAAATACTAGATACAAACCTCATGTATTGTTCAAACTAGAAATGCTCAGCCATGAGCTTATTCATCTATGCTACCCTACTCTAACTGTTGAGAATAATTTTTTCAGGTATATATAAATTTCTAGAAAAATAATTCAAGCAACAAATTGCTTGACCTGTCTTCATATACATAGTGAAAGACATGAAAAGAGAACAAAATATACAACAAGGAAACTACAACCAGCTCATGTTTGTTGCTGCAAACCATCATGCCAAACTTTGTAATATATGGCATTACTGAAAATAGTGACTCCATCCATATAACAACTGGATCATAAAATTCATGTATGATTTTACCTGGTTTTTTAAACTCAAAAGGTTGTTTTTCCTCATAGTTGATCTCATTAGATTGCTAATCATGAATGCCATTTCCAAGTTCTATAAACCCATATATTCACTGCTCAACAACTAACCTAGAAGCAAGCATCAATTGTTGTTGGAACTTTTCTCTATCAGTTTAGAGATGCTCATGAAGCTCCTGATTAGATTCAGGTCTCCTGCCATATGCTATCTGCTCTTCAAAAGACATGGCCTGATTTTTATGCAAATTAGAAAACATAGATACATTTGATATGATCTCAAACATATCTACAAACTTACTATCAAAATGAAGGTCATCTAACACCTTTGAATCTTTCATAAAAGTATCCTCTACAACCATAGACTTTTCAGCACAATCATACTTTTCATGTCCATTAATTTGACGAAACAAACTATATTCATGACAACATTCTGGAAAAAGGACGTCAGCTGAAAATTCATCTTTATAGAACAAATTGAAAGTATCATGAAAACCTTTCAAAGAGTTGATACTGGTGGCTGGAAGAGATCTGCACCAGTCAAGGGCTACTCCCTTCAAAGAGTATCTAAAAAGCTTGATCTTAACATCCTCGTGCACAATTTGACGTTCACGAATAAACTCATGGAAATATATCAGATGTTTAGCTGGTAGTTCCCAATATTCTCCTTTAAATGTAGGAAGAGAACCTTCCCATTCACCTCTGCTAAGCATTGGGTTTGGAAAACCAACTACATCTGAAAAGTCACAAAAGGCCAATCTTTGAGCCAAAATGGCTTCCATATTTGAATTCCCAGTGGAGTGGCCTATTAATATTTAGACAGTGGAGTCACCATGGTGAAAGATCTGCAGTCAAGCACATGTCCTCTTCTTGTTCACCATCAAGAAGCAGATCTGATCATTGTCGTTCTCCCAGGGAAGATTTCTTCACTGCTTCGTCCCTGACAACGACGCCAAAAGATGTTAGTGCTAGAAGTTGCTCCTAGACTGCTATGGGGTCAAGCCTAGCACATCTTAGTTATTGTAATGGTTTTTTGGATAAATGTATATTGGTTTTTTGAAAGGTTGGAGGTTTCAACAATAAATGAAGAAAGATAATACCAATTCCATTGTAAATAAGTTCCGATCACACTCAGTTAGTTAATGGTATCCAATTTAACAATGTAGATAAAACCATAAGAATAAAGAATTATGCAAGTGCCCAATCTGTTCACCCACACAAGAAGATTCCTGATCCTAAATGTCATTAAGAAACAAAGAATAAGGTACTTAAAAACAAGTCTTGGAATGGGAAAGAAATCAATGAAATCTTCACTGCCTTATCAACATAACAAGATAATTTAAATGCATTGCAAATATAACATGCTTTACAAGTAAGAAAAGGAAGAAAGAGATTAGAGGAGAAAGTCTGCTCATCAAAGGGGCTATAGCATTGAGTGTAAAATGAAAAAGTTCCTGCTTTACAATCATGAAGAAGAGTCTCAATCCTGCATTCTAATCTATCCTGAACCCTCTCAGGCCTCCTCTTCACTCCTCTAAAACATGAAATATATGTAAAATTATAATCAAAGATATCTCTAACAATTAGGCATCAAATCCTATTTCCATACTAAAAGAAATCTAAAAATAGTTGCATTGTCTCTCGAATTGTGAAGGCTGGAATTAAATCCCCCTGAATTTAGAATGATTCCCTACTTAATATGTGGAACCTCTGCTGCTAGATGTTCAACTATCCTTTTCAAATATGTAACTGGCATGAAATCCATAAAAATATGGAATATATATCTATCATCGTTGATCTTTTTGCTGGAAATATGGAATTAGCTTGATGTCCCAAAAAATTCTCCCATCAATGTCAACAAAATATGGGATCTTCTCTGTTGATTACTAACCCAATGCCTAAGAGTATGGAATTTTTTTTTGACTTATCAATTAGTTGGAAAATGACTTGAAAGGATGCTAACTGATATTCCTCCTCTGTTGTCGAGTGGGCATTTGAAATCCTCTGCCACTCGTTGAACATTAATCCAGTGCCTGAAAATATGGAAAACAGTTGTCCTTGATTGTTGATTCACTGCTGAAAATATGGAGATGATATCTTTGATTTCTATTTGCCCTACCACCTGGTTGTCAATTGTACCTAGAAGATTTGTATACTCTGCTTCCCTGGCTTCCATCTATTCATTTAACTTGCTAGAATTCGAATCAAATTCTTTTATGCCTTTATTCTTTCTATCAGTAGGATCCTCTGGATTGATGTTATCCATCATTTTGCACCGAAAGCCATACCAAAATTTACCAGCTGACGGTAGATATGGTGCACTGCCCTGCAATCAATTTCATGATGCTCCACCCAAGTCACCTTGGAATAGCTATTGGGCATCTCTTGAATGAGACAACTAGATGGTCGCCTTCGACATCTTATCATTGAAGAAGAATTCCCTCATAAACTGTCCATAGAGACATCAACAACAACCCATATTGAGTCTGAATGCTGCTTGCAATATCTCATGAAGTAATTCTCCTAGATAGGCACTAGTGGAGAGGGTACTTGAAACTCCGCATGCATCACTTTGCAAAGTACCATTGTAGTTTCCTGCCACGCCTGTTGAAAAAACATCCATAGTAAATGGGCGTGATACAATGCCAGGAAACATGCTTGACCATTGATTCACATCCATTAGAGTCTCCACAAGATTAATAGTATTCATGCTTACAACAACAATCTCTCTAGATTCTTCAGCCTTTAATCCATAGGGCCTTGGACCTATGCCTAGAGGAAAGGTGTGAATGTATTCATCTTCGTTCATAATATCAGTACTATCCTCCAGATGCATGTTACTTTGGTTGGAATTCACAGTATTAACACACAAAAGAGATACAAAATTCCCACGCAAAAGTAAACTAAAGATCTCCGTAAAGCCTCCCACTATTAATCTGCAAAGTGCTCACTGTCGATTAACACTGCAGCAACTCTGAATTCTTCTATGTTTGCCCAAGGTTTTGGAGGCTTGAAATCCCACAAATGGAGGGCTTTGATTCGTCTTCCATTAATGAAATCGTGAATAAGAAATTGTAGATTGAATTCATGATGCATGGTATACATTCCCTGGTAGTAATGCTCGGATTTATGTGTCTGGACAAAGCACAAGCCGAAGTTTGAATCTGATTATACTTCACCAAAACCGAAGCTGGAAACCGAAAACTCGAAGTGGAACTAGAACCAAAACTTGCATGCAGTCAAACATCCTACACCTGGCATTGAGACTTCAAATAGGCCGCTTGTCGATGAAAACAGTTGTAAGGAAACGGATTCCATAACACCTGCAAACTCTGCAAGAAAATAGATGTTGTAAATCGACATATGCACCTTTTCTTCCACCTGTAATCTCGGCATGATACATTTGTTTGTGTTTTATTATATTTTTAATATTTTCTCAAAAACATAATCCCAAATGCATTGGGATCTCAGAACTATCAGCTTGTCGATGAAAACAGTTGTAAGGCAATGGATTCCATAACACCTGCAATCTCTGCAAGAAAATAGATGTTGTAAATCGACACATGCACCTTTTCTTCCACCTGTAATCTCGGCATGATACATTTGTTTGTGTTTTATTATATTTTTAATATTTTCTCAAAAACATAATCCCAAATGCATTGGGATCTCAGAACTATCAGCTTTTATATCTATCGATGCTCTCATAGCCTTTCAATGAGGCATGCAGAGTGAGGTCTTAGTGCTTTGCTTTTTTGGCTTATGTGTTGACTTGTGGCTAACCCTTGTTTTGTATGACTGGAGGTGCGTGGCTTTGAGGACTGGAGATTGGCTCCTGGCCAATAATTATTTTCTAAAATAATCTTTAAAAATGTAAAAGACAACCGAGAGCATAATACTTGAGCACATAAACCAAAATGGCGTTATAATGCCATTTTATTTTGCCAGAAAACTGCCTTTTAATCCACAGGCAATGATCCTTACTTAATATCAGCTTTAGACACATTTTACTAGTACAAAGGCCAATTTATCTTGATGAAGTGGAATCGGGCATAATAACACTGTAAAGATCTATGAAACAAATAATTCCACCCTTCTTATACATCCCTCCAATGAGGCAAGTTAAAAGCTCAGTACTACTTCTGGCATATACGATACCGGTGCTCAGGAACAACACTTCTCAGTGCTATGGGAATAACCCCATTCCTGTAACAAGGAGAAAATTGAAAATTTAGTATCCAGATACTAACAGTCTCTTTTGTTATTTCTGATATTTTAACAAAGGATCCTAACATGTCGCTAATTTCTGCCAAAGTTTTAGGTTCCAGAAATCGTGGGGTAGGGAGTACATTCTGTTCCAGACAAGGGCTGCAGTGAAGTCTTCCTTTTCTAAGGAGAAATGCTCAAACCAATTGATATATGAGCATCATTGTTGTCATTTAATGAGGAAAGGTGGAGGACGAATCAACATCCAACACACCGCATTTAACTGGTTTGGATTCCAAGGAGGGCACCTCACTTTAAATTTTGAAATCTTTGTAATTAAAGATACCATGAGATCTTGAAGCTAGAGCCATTGTATGTGCTCCAAGAGATTGTAATCACCTTTAATTCTTATAGGATTGCACATATTTTGAGTGTCGACTCATATCTGGATTGTAATGATTCATTTATTGTAATAAGCTTAGTGGTAGGATGATTTTAATTGTGATATGAAAGCACTAGAATAATCTAGAGAGAATGCTCAAGAAGCACCTTCATGTATAAATCAATGTAATCTATGCCCAAAAGAGGACGCTGAAAAGAGAAGATGAGAGTTGTTGAAGGCTGTTGAAATCCTTGTAAATATATGTTGAAGGAATATAGAAGAAGAGAATTGCTTTCAATTTTTGAGATTGTTTGCCTTTGAGTAATTGGGTAAATGTTATGTTATTTATCTATGTGTTTATGTCTGTGTGCATATAAATGGTTGGTCTAATGAATCCTTAATGTTAATATAAGTTTCAAATTGTTTCTCTTTTGAAATCTCGGTGCAAGGAGTGCACAGTGCCCATGCAATGAGTGTGGAGGCCGAACCATCTACAGGTTCAAATATCTCAGGAGAGATAGCGTAAGTTTACATAGAGCGAGCGCATGGAGTGCGCCTATACTCACAAGAGTATAAAATCTCAGAGAGGATACCAATGCAAAGAGTGCACGGGGTCGACACTTCGTTAAGTGTTGAAAAATACTAGAGGAGAGATAGATCAAGGAGTGTGCATGTGACTTTTACAAGTCCCAATCTCAGAGGAGAGATAGCGCAAGGAGTGCGTAGGTGACTTTTACAAGTCCCAAGATCAGGAGGGAAGTGCAAGGTGTGCGCCAAGGTTCGAGTCCTTTAAGTGAAAAAGATTAGGAGGGATAACGAGAGTAAGTCCCCTAGAGGAGAAATCTCCTTGTTTAAAGGAGAGTGGAAGAGATCTATTCAGGAGAAGTTAGAATCCCTCATGAGAAGGAGCACGACTGTTAAAACCCCAAGTCCTTTGGACTTTGCTGCTCCGAATTTTTTTTAAGTTTTTTGTTGTAAGTGAGGAAAAATCCCTAAAGCTCTGAAGTCCCGGAGTGAATCTACACCATAAATCAATGGGAGAGTGCAATCCATTGGATCCCTGAGTGGTTCGGTGATTCAACACTTCGAGAGAAATTGGTTGTTGTTGCGTGGAGTGGAGAATTCCACGAAGTCCCAAATTCGGGAGTAAATCCTGATTGTCAGTTGTTGGGTACACATGTCCATAGATTGCCAAGTATTCGAAATTAGGCTATCTGGAAGGCTGTGGGTAAAATTTGTATTGGTGGGAAAAGTGTCAAAGCTCGAAGTCAATTCTGGCCTTTCGTTGACGGGAAACAAGGATCATCAGATCTATGGATTTTGACTCTTCACTAGTTCAGAGGTATTGTGTGTTAGAGTCGTAAGAAGTTTCGAAGCACGAAGCCCCAAAGTTCCTTGTATTCATAGATCATGGCAATGAGTGTGTACCATTGATCCCTAACCCTTTGAGAGTTCGTCAGTTCGGCTGTCCAAGAGATGTAATGTCCCCGGCCATCAACCTCACTGTTAGGAAATGCTGCTACGCATAATAACATTTATATAGTATGCATTTAAATGAAGTTAAATGACTTAACACAGAGTAAACACATAATTACTACTAACATACAGAAATAATGGAATTAACAATAAATATCATTGAATCAGAATACATGATAATATTACAAGCATCACAGACATACATTTTAATTGAAACTAAAATACATAATGATACTTATCTTTGAAACTGTATTAACTCCACCAACCACGTGCAAACCTTCCACGAATCTCCCATCCTTAGACCACGTTGCTCATCATGCTTAGCAGTGGGTCACCCCCGAGCTGGGACCAAGCTCCACCTAGAGCAAGGGAATCATAGACTAGGATGAGGTTACATGAAAACTGCATAGAGCAACCTGAAGGATTCTCTCATTCCCCACATGCCTGTTCCACCCGGGAGTATACACCTTCATAAGCATAGTCCATCGATGCTTTATCTCCCTCTCTGGGTCTTGGAAACAAGATAGATCAGGAATTCTCATAGATCTATAGCTGGTGCTCGACTCTCTCTGGGAGAAAACCACTTCCAATCAAACTTTCTCACCTGGAGAGAGTTGCTCATAGGCCTGACAACCTGTCTCTTCTACCACGGGCCTGACAACCCACTTCTTCAACCATTTTCAGCCCAATTCTTGTAAGGTGAGGATAACAACAACAACAATTGGTCAATTACACTTAGGAAACACAGAAGGCAACAACCCAAAGACAGTTCAGGTACAGACTCGACTCTGCAAGAGTGGATAGGCTGGGCTCACAGGACACACAGGTGAAACGGCTCAATCCATGAGTTTGCCATTGGTTTTCAAGGTGCGTGACAAGGAATCCATGTAGAGGTCGAACACTGACTCAACGGTTCAAACAGAGATTGCGTTGGCTTCTCAAGAAAACATCACAGGCTTCGGGTTTCAGAGATGCATGAGGCATACAAAGATCATATGCGTCGACAACACAGTTCAAACAATGGACGGAAGAATGGAGGACGAACCCCCATCATGGCTCAATTATTGGGTTAAATTACATGTTCCTGGGCTGACACATGTCACCCATGAAGCTGCATGCACTCCATCAAGTATAGGTTCCCTTTTTTCACACATTGGAGTTTCATGTGTTGTCTCTCCCAGGACTTAGGATAAAAACATGTTTGTCACACAGCTTTGGAATAATAATAAAATATTATTCTCAAGGACTTCAACCCCCAAGCTTAGCCCCTCTTTCCAACCTTTCAGACCCCTTTCCCTTACCCACTCTATGGAATATTAGTTCCCCATCACTCTTTCTTCGTGGTCGGTTTGCACACAATGATGTTTAATCTTTATTAATGTTCTGCATAATTACATATGAAAAAACATGCTCCTAGCCTTTAACACTTAAGCTCTCCGACCTAATAAACACATAAGCCCACTAGCTTATCAATACTCGGCTCACTAGCCTACAAAACATTATTACAATTCATAAAAATGATTACAATTCATAATATAACTAGGGAACTACCGAGGGATATTACAATCCCCTCCCCTTATTTTTGCACTATCCTCAGAGCAACTCTTTACACAACATCGACAATATTTTCAAAATCTTCAAAAAGAAGCGGGTATTCTTCCCACATAGCATCCTCATGCTCCCATGTCACATCCTCAAGACCGTACCAGGTCCACTAGACCTTTACAAGCCCTATGGCTCGATTCCAGAGCTGTTTGATTTTCCGGTCCAATATGCGCATAATATACACTTGCAGGACACCTTCTTGCTCCACCTGAATCACATTCCAATCGATTACATGATTAGCATCAGGTATATTTTTCTTAAGCAATGAAATATGAAACACATTATGTACATGCATGGATGCAGGTAATGCAAGCATAAATGCAACTAGCCCACAAAATCTAGCTGCCAACTTGGCGCAGTTTCCCAGCTTCAGGGAACTTCTATTGGCTTTAACTTTCAGGAAAACACGATCTCCCACTTTAAACTCTCCACGGGTTTTATTTTTATCAACATGACTTTTCTGCCTGTCTTGGGCAGCCTTTAAATTCTGCTTAATTTTTAGCATTTGTTCTTCCATTTCCTTGAGCAAATCTGGCCCAACTACTGACCTGTCAGCTGGATTATCCCAACTTACTAGAGTATTGCACTTTGTTCCATAAAGTGCTTCAAATGGGCTCATCTTCAACGATGCTTGATACCCATTGTTGTAGGCGAATTATACCAAATGTAGGTAGTCTTCCCATTTGGATGGTTTGTCCATCACATACATCCTCAGTATGTCTTCTATTACTCGATTCACCCTCTCTATCTTCCCATCAGATTCGGCATGATAAGAAGTGCTGAAATTCAGATTCGTTCTAAATCCTTTGAACAACCCCTTCCAGAACTTGGAGGTAAATTTTGGGTCTCCGTCATACACAATTGTCTTGGGAATACTACGCAATCGTGTTATTTCCCTCATAAAAATATTAGCAACATCCACTGCCTTGTGAGTAGTCTTTAGTGGAATAAAATGGGCAGCTTTCGTAAGCTTGTCCACCACCACCATGATTGAATCATACTACTTGTCTGTTCTGGGCAATCCTGTGATGAAATCCATTGTCACCACTTCCCACTTCCACTCAGGAATGGGTAAAGGCTGTAGAAACCCTGCTGGGTGCCTGTGCTCAACTTTAACCTTCTTGCACTCCATACATTTGGCGATGTACTCAACAATCTCTCTTGTTGGCACAGAGGCAGACCTAAGGTTCAATGCTACAACAACGCACCAACAAATCCCTAACTACTGACCCTTTCGGTAACACCTGCGAAGTAGATGAAGTCTCACCTGAGGTAGAGGCAGGGGTGGTTGCAAGACTCAGGTGTCTGCAACCTTAGATGGGACACAGATATGTGATTATAACACTTAATAAAATCTTAGCACCATCAGTCCCTCGATATGCAATCATTATTCACTTCGCTGATAAAACAGAGCTTCGCAACATTCACACTAATCTACATTTTTCAAGCACTTAGCATATAAATGGATCAGAATGAGCATGTCAAGAACTAAGCATGACTATCTTGATCAGATCTAATATTCTCACATATCATAAGCACAAAGCAGAAGTAGGTCTATCTAAACATATCAAAGCACTTAGAAAATAACATGTGAACACATTAAGGCAAAGCACAAAGCACATAACATAGTGTTTACATGGTTCACCCCCACCCTGGGGCTACATCCACCAACTCTTCTTCTTTATTGTCTTCAATCAATCGGTTACAAGTACAAATCCTTCAAAACCCTTACCCCACACATGAAAGAAGATTTGCGTAGCTCGCTAGATCCTTCTTCCTTGCATTACAACACTAAGCCCTCCACAATATTCTACAACAACCTGCACTTAGCTCTACAAGTCTCTTACAATCATGCACAAAGCACTTATAGAATCTACTCACACTTAGCATACATTTACATCACATAGATGCACTATTCTACTTCCACTTTTCACCTCCCTATTACATTACTTGGTCATCTATTTATAAATTACAAAGTAGGCCTAAACATGGGTAAACCCATGGGCCGACATCCCATTCCCATTACATATTCCCAAAAACCCAAAAAGGGGGCCCAAAAGGGGGCCGAGATCCTGTGATATCCACTTCGTATTGCGCTCCTCCTTCAACAGGTTGTCGAAATCCCAAAATAGGTCAACATGACCAAGAAACTCCCAAAACTTGGTCAAGGGCCAACACACCCTCAACACTCACCTATGACTCATCCCGAGTCACTCTAGTTTGAGCAATTCTGCCTCGAACGCCTCAAGCTTGGCTTGAGCTGCTTCGACTTGATGCTTTGTTGTGGCCTCTTGTTTGATAAACTCTTGGATTACTGTGTCGTTCACTGGCCCTTCTAGGCATTGTTTTTCTATGGTGACAACCTTTTCTAACTCTGCTCCTCAGCTCTCTACCTCTATAAACAACTGGCATGCCTTATCTTGCACAGGTTGAAGCCATTGAGTGACTTCCATCACTTTTATTTGAAGCATATGGATCTTTTGCTGAGTTGTGTGTTGTTCTTGAGACCTCTTCATTCTTTCTACAACTGACAGGGCCTTCAGCTGCTCCTGTAGTGTATCTACGTGCTGCTTCGCTTCTTGGAGCTACGACTCTAGTGTCTATAACTCCGGGTTCTCAGTGAGGTTTTCATATGTCTGGGTGCTACAGTTACTCAGATTCTTACATTCGAATGCAAGAGATTTTAATCTGTCAACTGTGTTGCGGGCAGTTGCTTATCTCTCATCCCTTATGTCCTGTGGGGTCTCGGGTACAGTACGTAATTATAGATCTGCGATGTGCTGCTGGAGTTGTTGGATCACTTCTTCGAGTTGTGCTACCTACTGTGGAACTCTCTCTTCAGCCTTTACTTCGAAAACTGTCACAGAGTGAAGTGCTCTATTGACCATTTCCTTAACTTCGAGTTGCTCTGCGAGTAACTGTTCCTTTTCTTTATGCAACTGGGATTTTTTTTCATCAAATTTAACTTGGAGAGAAAGATTCTCTCGTTCTGCAGTACTGCATTATTATTCAAGGACTCCTTGTACTTGTGCTAAATCCCGAGTGGCTTGCGTTGTCTCCTCCTGTGCTTGTCGAAGGCGATCTTCGACTATATCAGCGATCCGGTGGAGTTGAGCTGACTCATCTCCCAGTTTTGGTGTTTCCTATGGTAGAGGCACAGTGGAAACTGTGTGGCTAGACTGTAGTGCCTGCTACACTCCTTGAAGTTCAACCTTGATCCGATCAAGCACCTCCTCCTACTTAGCTTCTTGCTTCTCTGCTATCTCCAGTGAAGCATTGTTCAGTGTTGCGACGATGAAGTCGAAGTCGTCTGAGGTGAGGGTGGTCTCATATTTGGTCCTGGTTTCTTTTGATTTCTTCCTTGAAGAAGGTTTCGGAGGGGAAGCCTTCCTTTTCTTCGAGGGGTCCTCCTCATATCTAGGTGGTGTAACCTCACCTTTCTTCTGTTCAACTTCTATGCCATCTATCTCTCTGCCATCACCTCCTTTCTCAGGTGATATAGAAGCAGTCTTCACCGAGGTACTGCTTACATATTGAGCTTCTTCATTTTTCTTGGTCTTGCTCGGTCCAGGTGTGTCGTGCACTGCTTCTGGACTGTCAATATCAGATAGCTCCACGGGGTCTTCTGGGATGAGGAGGTCTGCCGACCATTCCTTAGTAATATCTTCTAAGTCTTCCTCCGTCATCTTGTAGTACGACTGCAGCTATTGCTTATGTTCATCAGTGCGTGCTGTGATATAGATGAAATGGCGGTCCGCGCTGAATTTCATCAAGGGCCTAAACCTATGGAGAGTGTTCGGGGTTATACGAGGCTCAGACTGGATGGTTGTCTTCAACTGGTTGTAATAAGTGTGGAAGACAACATTTGATTTCTATTGCTTGTTCATGTCACTTGAGTACCACAGTGTACTGAACTTCGCGGCCAGAGGTTCAAAGGGCTCGATTTCCGGGAAGGTCGCACCTTCTGACATCTCCCATGCGATAAAAGTGATCAAGATGAGAATCCAGCTAAAGTGGAACTCATATCCTTGGTCCTGCACTTCCCTGAAGTCTAGTTCTAGCTAGTTTACGAGGCACTTCGCCCAATTCATTTGTAGGCCTTCCGCGCACTTTCCTGTGAGGTCGACTACAAATCCAGTCACTTGGGTGGGTCGGTTCTTGTGAACTAAATTATCTGTGATCAATTGAAAGGCTAGGTGCACTCTGTCGCTCTAGATAGAGGCTACCTTGTAGCCTCACGTTCCTTTCTCGACATCTCTGTAGGTGTCTTTAATATTCTGTGCAAGAGCGCGATCCATGGTTTTCCTAGGATAGAAATCTTGTGGGTCAGGGCCTTGCATGCTCATCCCTGTGATCCGATTGATCAACATTGGATCCACTGTGATGTGGTGGTTCAACCAAAAATATCCGCCATGGTAGTAGGACAACAACAACTTGACGCATGCGTTCACTTCTTGGTGCCTATCGAAGTGAGGAATATTCATGAAATTGAGCAGTGTGGATTGCACGAGGTTCATGGTCTATGACTGGGGGACGATCTTTGAGTTCTTTCCCTTGGTTCTGGTCAGATACTTGTGTAGGGTGAGCATGTTGTGCAACTTCTTGTCGCAGAGGTTGAAGTCGCTAAACTTCAACGCTGTGATCTTATCTTGGTCTACATGCACTACGCGTATCCCTTTCGGGAGGTACGCAGTGACCAAAGCGTACTCAAATTCTATGGGCACACTGTCACGATTTATCGCACCGCTCAAAGGGGGTAGATAGGTGGGTAATATACTTGGGATTAACTTAGCATTTGTGAGATCATCCCTATGCTTAGTTCTCTTTTCATCTACTGGTCAGGATGGACTGGCTCGAGCAGTGGACGGAGAGGTCGACAGTCCTCTTATCGAAGATGCTTGTACACTTGTAGACACTCCTCTCTCCGACATGACTCTTTTAGTCATTAAGTCGAGGAGAAATTATGTTACTAATTCTTCAACTGTAGTGAGCTCGTTGGACATATGCGCTGGGGATTAAAATTATCGGGGTCACGATGATCTTAGATACGACACTAGAACAAACAACAATAGTGCAATGATCATTGTATACAATTCTCTTAGTCTGCGGGCTTCAAATTCTCAGTTAGAAAAATTTTTCTCCATGCATGGTGCAACGGGATAAGTAGACAACTCGACAACGGTTTGCTTGCAACGGTTATGAGCCTCCATTAATTCTTGTTCAATCCATTATGGCACGGTCTAATGGTCTGATGAAAGACCTTTATTGCCTTTCTGCCCATTTAGAGCGTTGATCGAACAATTATAATAACCCCAATGGTTATGTTTCTTCTCCATGGCGAAGTACCATGTGTCACTGTTCTGATATCTCGACGAAGCTCCAATTCTATAAATTTTCTGTCTACGAACTTTCTTATGGAACCTTCTGTAACTTAGCTCTCTTCTTACTTTGCTTCCTATCCTTATTTCCAGTGAGCTTTGTCTCGATAGTTCATTTTACTTTCTAATTCTTATCTTATGTGGTTTTAGTTACTTTGAGCTATTGAGATTCTGTCCTAGGACTCAGGGGTAACACCTTTTGTTTATTCGAGATAGGTACTTCAGTCTCTTGTGAGTCTTCTAATGTTCTCGCAGCTTCAACATCTGGGTTTCTAGTGTTAAATAGCTTCGATTTTTTCTCATGTTCTTCGATCAAGTGTGTGATCCTCCTGGTTATGAAATCTTTTAACTCCTATTTCTTCTGCTCCAAGACTTCTTATTCTTTCTTTCGTCTAGCTTGATCTCTGTCAATCCAAGGTTTTCCTATTAACATGGTAAACGGGGCGTGGTCTTCAACAAATTTAATAATCTCAACATCTTCCTCTGTCCAAGTTCCATTGATGGTCCTAGGTATCTGAGCGAGCCTTCCACACAACAAAAGCATTTGTGTACTTCCCTATTCAGTAAGGGTTCTATCTTCCCTAGCTCATACTGTCTGATTAAATTTTTTAGCTCTTGTGCAACGTTCTCATCCTGAATCAACTTAATACAAGTATGTAAAAATTCCATGAGCTTGCTTACCCCTTTTCCTTATTTTGGCGAAGTAGACTGATCAAATTCCATAGGCATTCTATATTCTCTTACTTCTGGTCATGATTTTGATGAAGAACCTTGGTCTCCTTTGAATTCTTTTCTTGCCTCCTCAAATATTTGTCTTTATTTCTTTGCATCAAAAGTTGGGGTCTTCTCTACATCTTTCCTGACACTTGAGTCTTCTGTAGTCTTTCCTTGGATCATTCTATCCTCTCCTATAGAAACACCTCCTCTAGTGATAACAATGACTCTAGGGTCTGCTCTGCGAGGTTCATCATATATCAGCTGCACTTATGGGTTCTGCTGAGGTCCTCATCTTTCCTGAAGCTTAGCTAACAACACAGAACAATATTCTATAACATGTTCAAATGAAATATAGTAACTGAAAGTAGTGCAAGGGTTATGACAATCCCTTGCTAAGTGTCCTAGTTATGCACAGTTGTAACAGATGATCTGTCCTCAGCCTCGGCCCACTCCTCCTCCTCGTCCTCTTCCTCTGAATCCACTGCGAGGATTGAAGTTTCCTCTTCCAGGGGAGTTATACTGTGTAGTGTTTCCTTCTTGTTGTACTTCACCTTGAATCTTATATATGTTTCTTGAACTTTCATGCATGAGATCATAAGCCCTGCAATCCCTATCATCATGCCCCACTGACTTGCAGAATGTGTAGTACAAATTTGTGGGTGTTTGAACATATTTTTGCATGTAATAGCACTCACCAGGGCGATGTCAGTTTTTGCATACTTCGCACCATGGTAAGGTGACCTGCTTCAATGGGCTCGGAGCTCCAGAGGTCAAATATTCATGGAATAGAGGGTAGTGTTCCTTTTCATGGCCTTCTGATCGACATTTGACACACCATATGTTTTCTCTTTTCTCTTTTCCTTTGTCTTTCTTCATATCTTTGACCTATAGAGATAAACTAGTTAGCTGACTCAAGATTTGACTCATACCTGAGCTAGATTCTCCCATGGGGGATGATTCAAGCTTCATGGAAATCTCTAATGCCTCCGCCTATGAAGAAATCTTTTTCTACATCAGGGGAACCCTGATGTGTGGTAACAGGGCAACAATGAACCATTCTTTGTTCTGTTCATCTAGGATCTGAAAAGTCAACTGACATGTTAAGGTCTTGAATCTCTTATCGAATTCCCAAACGGGTTCGGCTTCCTTCTGCTTGATCTCTTTCATCTCTGTAATACATTGTGACTCCCACTTAGGTTTCTTGAAATATGCAATCAACGTGTTCTTGATCTCATTCAGTGGCTTAGGCTACGCAAGTCCTTGGACAAGCTTCATGTACCAACTCAATGCACGATCTCTAAGAGTAGTACTAAACTGGGTTCTTTTAATAGCTTCGTCGGTAACATTTTTAATATTCCATACTGCTTCACATAGAAACCAATGTTGATCAGGATCTTCAGATCCATCTCCCCTAAAGATAGGGAGCCTCATCTCATCTTCCATAGATCTTCCTAGGCTTCCTAACTGAGTATGCGGTAGACTACTAGTAACAGTGCTCTGAACGCTCTGGTGACTCAGATTACTTTGATTGCTTAATGTTGATGAACCAATAGGAGGGATAATAGTACTTACCTCAATAGTCTGCGCAGTTCCTGATGTTTCTGACTCGTCCCAGTGAAGTTCTTCAGCTTTCCCTTCCTCTGGCCTAATGGGTTTTGAATGCTCTTCGTCTGTCAGATCTTCCTCTTCTCCACTGTAGAAATCCTCATCGTCATAGTTCTGCTTGAATAGGTTCGCAAGATGAGCTTCTCTGAACACTCTTCCACTGCGCGTATGTCCAGCTTCTGTGTCACTTTCGTTGTTTGAATTCTTGAACATTAGCCTCTTCGAATCCGATCAATCTACTGTATCTTCAATATGTTCTTCTCATGCAATAACATCTTGATTCTAAACTTCAGAAAATGAAAAAATTTCCCTCTGGGTCCTTTAAAGAAATATCTCTTGGCTTGGCTATATGACTCTACTCTGTCAACAATGAACTCGATGATGTACCCTCCAATGGTGTTATCGAACCAGTGATCTACAGCCCGTGATACATCATTATCGACTCTCTTGACCTTCTGGATCAACACCGACGTCTAGACCAGAGGAGGTCTAGATCTGATCTCAAACTAGGTATATGTTAATCTGGCTAGAAATTCATATAACTCTTGATGGATTCCTCTAAAGAAGATCTCATGTGTATCGGTGAAGATATATCTTCCTAGCCAATCCTCTATACTCAGATTAGGGTTCTTGTTATGGGCTTCAACGAAGTCCTTTTCTTGATCCTCTATCCACTTTTGAATTTCTGTATTCGATGAAAACCACCTTGACATTCACTCAAGAAGATTTATGTCTTAGCAACGAAACCATTTGTTGGCATAGGGGCAGACCCAGGGTTCAATGCTACAATAACGCACCAATAAAACCCTAACTACCAACCCTTTTGACAACACCTGCAAAGAAGATGAAGTCTCACCCAAGGTAGAGGCAGGGGTTGTTGCAAGACTCAAGTGTCTACAACCTTAGATGGGACACAAATATGTGATTATAACACTTAATACAACTCTTAGCACCATCAGTCCCTCGATATGAAATCACTATTCACTTCGCTGATAAAACAGAGCTTCGTAGAATTCACACTATTCTATAGTATTTAAGCACTTAACATATAAGTGGATCAGAATGAGCATGTCAAGCACTAAGCATGACTATCTTGATCAGATCTAATATTCTCACATATCATAAGCACAAAGCAGAAGTAGGTCTATCTAAACATATCAAATCACTTAGCAAATAACATGTGAACACATCAAGGCAAAGCACAAAGAACATAACACAGTGTTTACGTGGTTCACCCCCACCCTGGGGCTATGTCCACCAACTCTTCTTCTTTATTGTCTTCAGTCAATCGGTTACAAGAACAAATCCTTCAAAACCCTTACTCCGCACAGGATAGAAGATCTGCGCAACTCGCTAGATCCTTCTTCCTTGCGTTACAACACTAATCCCTCCACAATCTGCTACAAGGACCTGCACTTAGCTCTGCAAGTCTCTTACAGTCATGCACAAACCACTTACAGACTCTACTCACACTTAGCATACATTCACATCACATAGATGCGCTATTCTACTTCCACTTTTCACCTCCCTATTACATTACTTGGTCATCTATTTATAAATTACAAAGTAGGCCTAAACATGGGTAAACCCATGGGCCAACATCCCATTCCTGTTACATATTCCCAAAAACCCAAAAAGGGGGCTCAAAAGGGGGCCGAGATCCTATGATCTCTGATTCATCTCGTGCTCCTCCTTCGATAGGCTGTCGAAGTCCCAAAATAGGTCAACATGACCAAGAAACTCCCAAAACTTGGTCAAGGGCCAACATCTCTCTTCATACCTGGCCAAAAGAAATGGCTCTTGACTGCTGCCACAGTTTTCTGATATCCAGGGTGCCCATCATAAGGCACATTATGCATTTCATTCAAAATCATAAGTTTCAAGTCCTGGACATTAGGTACATAAATTTTGTTCTTGTATAGAAGTGTTTTGTCAGTTTCCAATTTATAATTTTCCACTTTCTGAGGCATCTCACCTTGTTGTAGCTTTGCTACCAGCTCCATGTACTGCAAATCTGCATTTGTAGCTTCCAAAATTCTTCCCTTTATATCATTTTGGTACATGCTAATCGCTTTAGCATGTAATTCATGCACTCTCTTGCTGAGTGCATCAACCACTTTATTCTCCTTCCTTTTGATATGCTTGATATCAAAATCGTACTCACAGAGAAAATCCAACCACCTACTCTGTCTAGCATTCAAGGTTGGTTGATCAAACAAATACTTCAAACCATTGTGGTCTGTTCTCAATTCGAACCTCCTTCCCATGAGGTAATTCCTCCATTTATTTAGAGCGTGTACTATGGCTTCCAACTCCAAATCATGAGTTACATAGTTCCTTTCGTTCTCTTTCAACTTTCTGGATTCATAACAAATTACAAATCCATTCTGACTGAGGACTCCTCCCAGTCCTTCTTTGCATGCATCTGTACACACTACAAAGTATTCATTTAGATATGCAATCTTCAGGATTGGAGCACTGGTTAATAGTTGCTTCAATCGTTGGAAGTGTTTCTCACATTCCTTTGTCCACTGAAACTTCTTCTCCTTCCTTTGCAAGGAACTGATAGGGTGAGCTATCCTCGAGAACCTTGCAATAAACCTTCTGTAATAACTAGATAGACCCATAAAGTATCTGACTTCCATCACGTTCTTTGGCATTGACCATTCTATGATGGCCTCAATATTCTCAGGATCCACGACTATCCCATCCTTCGAAATAATATGCTCCAAGTAATGGATCTATTTTTGATAAAATGAGCATTTGCTCAACTTGGCATATAGTTGGTGCTCTATTATCACCTGCAAAACCATCCTCAAATGTTTTTCATGCTCTTCCTCCGACTTGGAATACACCAGGATGTCATCCAAAAAGACTATGACAAACTTGTCCAGATAGTCCCTGGATACACCATTCATTAAGCACATAAAAACAATGGGTGCATTTGACAACCCAAATGACACCATTGTGAATTCATAGTGACCATGCCTTGTTGTAAAGGTGGTATTTCTTATGTCCTCATCCTTTATCCTTACCTGGTGATATCCCGATCTAAGATGTATCTTTGAAAATATCTTCTCATCCTTCAACTGATCGAAGAGGTCATCAATCCTTGGCAGAGGATATTTGTTCTTTACAATTACTTTATTCAACTGTCTGAAATCAATACATAATATCAACGTCCCATCCTTCTTCTTCACGAACGAGAACATGGCACCCCAAGGTGACACACTTGGGCATATATACCCCTTTTTCAGAAGCTCTTCAAGTTGTAATTGCAATTCTTTCAACTCCGACGTACTCATTCTTTAAGGAGCTTTCAACACTGGAGCTACTCCAGGCATCAAGTTTACAGAGAAGTCAATATCTCTCTTTGGGGATATTCCATTTACCTCTTTAAATACAACTTCAAACTCTTTTAGTACCACATGATCTCCAATCTTTGACACCTTATCCTTAGGTGTTTCCTCCACATGGGATGCAAATAATTGACAGCCTTTTCTGTAGCACTTCTTCAGTTGCATTGCTGAGATTTCTCTGATAGCAACAGATCTGGGAATTCCTTGGACTGTTTTCCATTTTCCTTCCTCATCTAGGCAAGTGAATGCCTTGTTATGAGAATCCAATATGGCATGGTGCTAGTGCAACCGGTCCATTCCAATTAGACAGTCATAAGAACCTAAAGGCAGAATATTCAATTCAGCCTTTGTGCTCAGTCCATTCATGTCCACTGGATAGGACTTAACTAACTCAGTGATTTTTCTCTTGGTTCTTGTATCCAACTGCACTAACCAAGAATTTTCATATTTGCTTCTTGAAAATTTCAAAATTTCCACCACTCTAGGATCTAAATAACTATGGTTAGCCCCTTGTTATCCACATTTTTGGTCATCAGGATGATGTCATGACAGTGTCATGATAATAGGAAATCAAACTCTTTATTAAGGACATCTTCATGAGGAAGGTTACACTTGTTAGTTTCCAGAAAGCATAGTTTAAAAGATAGTTCGCAGGCTGCATATATACTCACCTGCGGGAATCCTTAATTCCCGCAGGCTGCCTTCAGCTTGACTGCGAACTTCTCGCACTGTACTT
>ML779613.1:1165429-1179195 GCA_009831015.1 Picea engelmannii | reverse complement strand
ATATGTCCCTTTCCCATAATGATGATGTCATCTTATTACATGATTCCTTGATCACATGTATAGACTAGGTATTGAATACATTAATTTGCTTGTACTTCGATTGGTTTGTACTGTTGTGATTGGACAGCACGAGAGCATCGAAGTGGAGCAAGGAACAACAGAGATTTAAGGAGAGCGTTCATAAGGTATGTCCACTATCCATTTCTCTTAGTTCATTCAATAGATTAGATCTAGGGAAAGAGTAGTATTCTGTCTCGTTTTGTTCTAGATCCAGGTGGATCTAGGGAGATTGGTCTGTGTCCGCACTCACGAATTTATCCATTAACACCCCTGAATCAATTAAAATAGTAAAGGTATGGTTGTTGATCATAACTTCCACTTCAATAATGTGCGACTAATATTTAGCTTGCTTTTTGTCCAGGGCTGCGTAGATCCTTCGCATTCTACTGCCCATGTCCTCCACTGTTTCATCTTGCTGAATATTATGGACAACTCTCACTTTGCCATTTTTGTGGGGACAATCTTTGTACTTATGGTTTCCCTGACATCCCCAACATTGAATAGGCATCTGCCTTGGCCTTTCTCCCCCTACGTCAACCATTCCTGGCTCTCTAAATGATGGTTGTCCTTGAGGACTATTTCTAAAAAATGGAGGTTTGTTTCCCTTCTGCCTCTTCTCTTTCTTGAACTTCTTCTGGTCATCCCAAGCCCTCCGAAAAGTAGGCTTTTCTCTTTGATGTTCATATAAGCATTTCACTCTCCTTATCATTTCTTCCATAGTTTTAGGGTCATCATACTGAGTCTTTTCCCCAATGGAAGGTGGAAGTCCACTCACATACCTTTGAATATTGACAGTCTCATCCTTGATGAATGGAACATACTTCAGTAATTCCAAAAACCTTCGTTCGTATTCATCAATTGTCATGCTGCCCAGCTTGAGTTCAAAGAACTCTTTCATCTTTCTGTCATAATATCTTTTAGTCAAGTATTTCTTCTCGAAATATCTCTTGAATTCTTTCCAAGTGGTATCTTTCTCTCGAATGTGTTGCACCTGCACAAGATGATCCCACCACATGTATTCCTTTCCCTTCAGTTGATACATTGCAATTCTTCCTTCTGCATAAGAGGAATAATTTTTCAGTTGGAAATATTTCCTCATGCCAAGCAACCATGTCTCGACATCTTCCTCCTTCTTATGTTCTCCATCAAATGTAGGATGCTTAATATTTTTCATTTCACCCTTTAGTTCATTCACTCCAAATCTCCTGTGCTTTCTGGTAGGAGATGGGCTTGAACTATTGTGTGCCCTCCTCTTGGAGCGACCTTGGGAGTGATGATGGTGTGTACCGACACTCCTTGATATTCTTCCCTTAGAAGTTTGGTGACTCCCAGTTTTTCTCGAGTCTCTCTCCTTGTCCAACTTCTTTTCTATTCTCTCCAGACTCTTCATCAACTTTAAGTTGAATTCTCCCTATCGTTCCTTAGATTTCATGAGATTTATGCTATCTGCTCAATGTGTTTGGGCATATTTATGCAATCGATCAATGATTTTCATCATATGCCCTTCCTTATCTATCTCTTCTCCATTCCCATTGGAGTTCAACCCTTCAACTCCCAAATGAACATCCATTCATTTTGCTTCATCCTCAGAACTGCAAGTAGTCCGTGCATCTTCCATTTCCTTTGCACTCAGTGGAAATTCTATTCAGTTCTGGCACTCGCTAAACTTCTGCAAACATAATCTGTAGACAACCAGAATTTGTTAGGCCATAATCATAAACAAATATGACTCAAGAAAACGTTTAGCTTTCATTGTCTGTGATTCTCGTTCAATCAAGAATCCCCACAAATTTCTTCTTTCAGAGCTCTGGTTTGGTAATTTTTTGGGCACTAGCCCCTTTCTCTCAGTTCCCGATCCATGCGACCATGGGTCGTGACCAAGCGCTAGATCAATAAGTGCGTACTCGGGCCTTCGGCCTTCGACTTTAGAATATTTCCAAGCATAACACAACAATCACTCAGAGTTTTGAGTTACCAAACTCGCACAGTAGGGTGGATCAACAGTCCATGTCTACCCAGCATCCAATGGCTAACACTCATTGTGGAACTTCAGGCGTCTGATTTCTGGGACTTCGGGACTTCAGAAGATTTCACATACGCACACCTTGAATCATTAATATCCGAACACTCCCATGTCACCTTAGGTGACGTTATTACGTCACATCACTTATGCTTTTCCAAATTGTGGGGGCATGCAATGGTGGTTTGGAGTAACCCGCCTTTCATCCCATAATTCTTCTGATGCTGACATGTAAATCCTCAGTGAAACCGCAGTTTGGATTGCAGGATCGCCTTGGATAATTATCTTGCATGCAACTTGGGTCCCCGCAATGTCTCCTAGCCATTGATCTTGATGTATCGTGATCAACACCACTGTGGGTAATCTGACCCTTAACTTTGTTACGTAACCTCGAGTCCCACTCACCATGCTCACACAAGATGCCACATGGAAGAATACTAGCGACTGATATGTGGCCCATTCAGATGGGTGACACTTGTTACATTCCAAATGCCATTTCAATCATCCACGGGTTCTAAACCCACTGCCATGTGGCACACATCCCATGTGTCCATGTCACCTCCAGGTGACATCATCATGAATCACCACTTCGACTCTTCAGGCTTTGGGAGTTTCAACTCCTCTATGCTCTCTTTTGCCCAGAGCACTTTCTCCCATTGTTCATGATCTACCGATGCATGTCCTCCTTCACGATAAATGGCTATGAGCGACTTTGACACTTTGGGCTTCAGGAGTTTCAAACTCACAGCCCTTGCCTCCTCACGAAGTACTTCCACCCGAAGTACATGATCTCTTGACATGTTTCCTTCGCAATGGATGGTTGCGATCTACTTTGGGACTTCGGGAGTTTGACATACTCCACACTTGAAATCCTCTAAAGTGACTCTACTTTTCCTTCCTGGACACGGATCTAATGGTCTAGACTCTTTTCCTACGATCTATAGTGTATATCTCCTTCGAAAGTTTGTGCCTCAACGCATTCCACTTCTCTCGATTGCCGAACTTCGAAAGGCTTCCAGGATAACCTTCCTGTACCTTCTCCGGATCTAACGGTTGTAAAGGTTTTTCCTCTCCTTCCAAACAAATCCTACGACTCCAACACCCCAAGTGTTGAGATCTCTCTCTTTGTGGTCAAATACCACGATGGTTGCAGTTTTATTCTACTGCTACTCCTCTTGAGCTTTGTAACACGACCAAGCAACCCCTTGGCACTCATAAACATTCTAAGGTTCGAAATGGGTTCCTTTGAACACCATTTCCACTTGAAACCTTGGGTCTAAAGACCACTTGTCTGGCCCATCCATGCTCATCATTGAAACCGTGTTCTGATACCATATTGTAACGTCCCCATCCATGAACCTCACTGTCGGACAACACTACTATGCGAAATAACACTTATATAGTATGCATTTAAATGAAGTTAAATGAATTAACACATAGTAAACATAGAATTACTGCTAACATACATAAATAATGGAATTAACAATAAATATCATTGAAACATAATACATGATAATATTACAAGCATCACAGACATGCATTTTAATTGAAACTAAAATACATAATGATACTTATATTTGAAACTATAGTAACTCCACCAACCATGTGCAAAACTTCCACAACCCTCCCAGCCTTAGACCACGATGCTCATCATGCTCAGTAGTGGGTCACCCTTGAGCTAGGACCAAGATCCACCTAGAGCAAGGGAATCCTAGACTAGGCTGAGGTTATAGGAAAATTGCACAGAGCAATCAGAAGGATTCTCTCCAAGAGCCTTCTTACGCCCACTACTCACGAATTCTCATTCCCCACATGCTTGTTCCACCCAGGAGTATACACCTTCACAAGAATAGTCCATTGGTGCTTCACCTCCCTCTATGGGTCTCGGTAATAGGCCGAATCAAGAATTGTCAGAGCTCTGTAGTTGGTGTTGGACTCTCTCTGGGAGAAAATCACTTCCCAACAGACTCTCTCACCTGGAGAGAGTTTCTCACAGGCCTGACAACCTGTCTCTTTCACCACGGGCCTAAAAACCTGCTTCTTCAACCATTTTCAGCCCAATTCCCATAAGGTGAGGATAACAGCAACAACAATTGGTCAATTCGACTCAGGAAACACATAAGGAAGCAACCCAAAGACAATTCATGTACGGACTTGACTTTGCAAGAGTGGATAGGCTGGGATCACAAGACACACAGGTGGCACGGCTCAATCCATGGGTTTTCCACGGTTTTTCAGGGTGCGTGACAAGGAATCCATGCAGAGTTCGAACACAAACTCAACGGTTCAGACATAGGTTGCATCATCTTCTAAGGAAAACATCACAGGATTCGGGTTTCAGAGTTGCATGAGGCATACAGAGATCAGACGCATCAGCAACATAGTTCAGATAGCGGACGGGAGAATGGAGGATGAACCCCCATCACGGCTCAATTCTTGGGTTAAATTTCATGTGCCTGGGCCGACACATGTTTCCCATGAAGCTGCATGCAATCCATCAAGTATACGTTCCCTTTTTGCACATGTTGGAGCTACATGCGTTGCCTCTCCCAGGACTTAGGATAAAAACATGTTTGTCACATGGCTTTGGAATAATAATAAAATATTATTCTCAAGGACTTAAGCCCCCAAGCTTAGCCCCTCTTTCCAACCTTTCAACCCCCTTTCCCTTACCCACTGTGTGGAAGCTTAGTCCCCCATCACTCTTTCTTCGTGGTCGGTCTGCATGCAGCGATGTTTAATCTTTATTAATGTTTTTCATAATTACATATACAAAAATAGGCTCCTGGACTTTAACACTTAGGATCTCTAGCCTAATAAACACATAATCCCACCAACTTATCAATACTCAGCTCACCAGCCTACAAAACATGATTATAATTCATAATATAACTGGGGCACTACCGTGGGATATTACAGGAGAATTGGTGTGTTGTTGGTAGATCTTCTGAAGCCCGAAGTTCTGGAGTGTCGAAGTTACAACTTTCCAAATTTTAAGCCCAAGGTTTTATCTCAAGGTCACATGCACAACTCCTCTAGAGTAAGAATACCCTCACGAACATGAATGTCCATGCAGAGAGAGAAGAAAAGGTCTATGGTAAGAATTATAAGGGTGCTATGAGGACTCAAGAGCCACTTCAGCTCTTGTGTAAATCGATTCTAGATAGGGAGTTCGCGTGAGAACTATGGGGGTTTTGGCATCACCAATACCTAATATGGAGTCCCATCAAGTTAAATAAGTATGGCCCCTCATCGAAGATTCAGTTCGTGTCCTTCGAAAAGGTGAAAAATGTTGTGAAGAAACCTTTGGATTCGAGCTTGAGGTTGATTTCTCCTTTAACTTTCCATTTTGATTTGATCCATACCAGTAGCGTTTTCTCTATGGTCTAGATCCCCACGAATTTACCAATGAGAGTGTGGTCTATCATATATTGGATGTAGTTTCCTACTAGTGGGGAAGTGACCTTGTGCCTCGGGTTCTCCACCACCTTATCCAGACACCCATTCTTTAATTTCTTGTCGGATGGTTTTCTCGTACCTGCCCCATTTGTTGATGGGTCATCATTTTTTTGGTTCCCTTCATTTCTTCCCTGACAGATTAATTTGGTAGCTTTCTGTTGTGTCCTACAACCGCTTTCTTGAGCAATTTTTTTATTTCCTTTGTTGAAAACATATTTCTTTTAATTCTTGAATCTTTTGAGGAGGAATGAAAAGATAGAATTCAAATTTTATGAGTTTTTAATCTCGACATTCCTTTCAAATGAATAATTTAAAAATGGTATTTATCTTATTTCACATCCAAAATTCATATTACTTTATGAAAAAAAGTTTTCTTTAATTGTAAAAATATGCCTTCATATCCTCTTGAGTAATGAACAGATAAAAGGTATTATTTAAAAGAATCAAATCCTTGTGAAAGTAACAAGGTTACATTCTAACAAAGTCCATGTTATTAAATTGTACCATTTGAGAATTTGAATGATAGGTGTTGTTGATTTTTTTTATTTTATAAATATGCTCAAACAAGTTTCTTGTCTTCAACGGAGAGGCCACCAAGATATTTCTTCTCTTCAACGATTTCTTCATAGGAGTTGTTTATTTGAATATTTCCATTTGGCATAGATATTGATCACATTCTTTGGATACCTTGAGTAGCTTGTTATTGCCCACCAAAACCCTTAGTGAAGAGAAAGGCCATTTAGTCCTTTTCTCTTTACTTGACAATAGGGATCTTTCATTGCAATCTAGTCCCATTTTTGGAAAGAAAAGTTTTCATTTTTAGATTTCTTATTGTATATGAAATTTTTTTTTATGTTTTTCAAGAAGAAAATTCATCCCTTAGTACTCTTGATTAGGTTGATTTCATCCATAGAGATTGATTTTACACACTTTCTTTTCAAATTTATTTAGTTTCAACAAGTTATTTTATCATCATCAATTTATTTTCAAGAATTTAAAACCAATTTTAGAAACTCATTAGCACACCAAAGAAATATGAAAATGAGACACTAGAACAACACTGAAACTCACCCTCCCCCCCTTGGACACCATTTTTCCTTCAAGGAGGCAGTATCGTAGGTTGAAAGGCCTTCATTCCAAGTTTCACATCCAACGTGTCCTCGTCTCCAACCGATGAGGCAAGGCCCCCCACCTTATTCCTTCTTCCAGTTCTACCTCCTCATAGTGAAAACCATCATCCCCATTGTGAAGTATTGGTACAACCAATTCTCACCCTCTACCTCCTTCACTAGGACCATCCCCTCCTAGTTCCTCCATGTACAAAACTACCCCAACATCCTTGCCTTTTATGGCCGATTTAAGTATCTCTGACCCTTATTTGATCAGTGACCCCATTCACCACAATCCTAACTGGCCCACCATTCCCACCAAGTTGCCCTCTAACATCCCCAAGTTTGAGGAAAATTCAGGGGAAGACCCTTCCACTCACGTGATTTCCTTCCAATTATGGTGTTCATCAAACTCCACCACGGAGGACTCCGTAAGATTGTGTCTTTTCCAGATAAACTTGATGGGTGTTGTTTCAAAGTGGTACATAGATCAGCTAGAGAACTCTCACAATTCTTTCGAAATCTTCCTTTTGTAAATGCGCATATACACATAAGTTCTTCCGTATATGCGCATATAGGAAGTCACCTTCTGTAAATGCACATATATGGAAGGCAACTTTTATATATATGCATTTATGGAAGGAGGGTTTTGTATATGCGCATATTGTATATGCATATTTACAGATGGTGGCTTCCATATATGCGCATATATGAAAAAAATTCCTTATATGCACACTTTCTGTATATGCATATTTACAAAAGACATATTCTGTATATGTGAATTTATAGAATGCAACTTCTGTATATGCACATATATGGAAGTCGCCTTCTATAAATGCACATATACGGAAGGTGAATTTTATGTATATCAATTTACAGAAGGAGGGTTCTATATATGTGCATATACAAAAGCACTTCCCTTTACGAAAGTGCTTCCATATATGTGCATATACATAATTTGCCTTTCATAAATGCACATATACGAAAAACACCTTCTGTAAATGTGCATATATGGAAAGTGCACATATATGAAAGTCGGATTCCATATATGTGCATTTATATATGTTGGTTTTCATATATGCATGTTTTTGTATATGCGCATATATGGAATCACTTCCATATATGCACATTTATGGAAGTTGTCTTCCATATTTGCACACTTCCGTATATGTGCGCTTTTGTAAATGCACATATATGGAAGTTGGCCTTCGTATATGCATGCTTCTGTATATGTGAATTTATGGAAGAGTGAATATATGGAAGAGCACGTATAATATATATACGTGCACTTCCATATATGCACATTTTTTGAAATGGTCAGATTCCACAAATGTGCATATACAGAAGTGCGTACATACGAAAGCTAACTTTCATAAATGTGCATTTACGAAATCCAACTCCCATAAATGTGCATTGACGAAAGGCGATTTCCATAAATGGACATATACATACGGTGGCTTCCGTATATGTGCATCTATGAAAGCTAGCCACATCCGTAAATGCGCATTTACGGAAGTTGACGAATTTCGTATATGCACATATACGAAATCCAACATCTGTAAATGCGCATATACAAAAGCCACTTCCATAAATGTGCATTTACAAAAGCTGTCTTCATTAAATGCACATTTATGGAAAGAAATTTCGCGCATTTATGAAATCTAGCCACTTCTGTAAATGCACATTTATGGAAGTTGGATTCTGTATTTGCGCATCTACAGAAGCACATGTCTGAAAACAAACTTTCGTAAATACGCATTTATGAACGCCAACTTCCATAAATGCGTATTTATGGAAGGAAACTTATGTATATGCACACTTCCATATATGTGCATTTATGGAAGTGGACAACTTCCATAAATGCATGCATATACTGAATCCAACTTCCATAAATGCACATTTACGAAAGCCAACTTCCATAAATGTGCATTTACAAAAGGTGACTTTTGTTGGAGTTACTTCACACACACCTACAATTTATTTTTCCTAAGGTTTTTCCTTTGTTTATTAGTCTTTATCCATTCTCCTAAAGTTTAGGGAGAATATTGCTCTAGGAGAATATTCTCTTCAGTTTTGACTTCTGTTTGACCAGTTGAGTGGAGTCTAGATGCTACATTGGTTTTGTCACCATGCAACATTGGGATCATCACCAACTAATGCGCATTGTCCTTGGGATCATCACTAGAATAGCACATTACCCATGATTCCCTGATCTCCTCCTCACTTCACTATGTTTCATTCAGTTAATTGAAGATTGATAGACTAGTTAACTCAGCTAGGTGGAAGTTCACTCCCGTAACTACCTGAGAGACTAGACTAGGTGGCAGTTCACTCCCGTAACTACTGGTGTGTGTCCATATCACTTTAGAACAACACTATGGTGCATTGGCTTCACCTCCAATGCACATTGGTTGAGTTATACAGAGTATATCATGTGTAAATTATTCATTATTCATAACAATTAATGAGAATTCTTTCGTTCTTTCTCTCTTGCTTCGTTTTTCTCAATTTATCTCTGAAAATGTGTGTGGTATTTTCTAGATATATCTATTATTTGTAGGTTCAACACATTTACATGGTATCAGAGCTGACGGATTGCTAAGCAAAAGCTACACCAAATTATTTTTGAAGGTACCAAAGATTGAAGATAGTGGAAAAATGAAATTTCCAAAAGAATTAATTCTTACACCTTACAAGTACTTTGCATGGAAGGAGAGAATAATCATGCATCTCTGAACCAGAGGATTGTATAGGTTATCCTTGAATACAGAGACATAACTGACATCATCCATAGAAAAATCCAAGTATCTAAATCGAATGGATGAAGCATTCAGAACAATTTGTAGTCTCATCTCTCTCGATCTCCTTTTTCACATATCTTCTTGTAAAACCCCTAATGAAGCCTGGACCACCTTGGAAGGGCTCTTTGGAAAATAGGATGAGATGAGGGTACAAATTCTTGAGGTGGAATTTCTCACATTGGATCCAAAAATCTTTGACAACCTGCAAGATTTCTTTACAAAATACAAGGATTTACTGTCGTAACTCAAAGCTTGTGGGGTTGATAAATCTAAGGAGGAGAAAAAAATGGTTCTCACCATTATCTCCAAACTTGGTCTTGAATTATTCATCTTCGTATCTACATTCCATTTAGTCAAATTCGCCTCTGGAGCCACCTGGAATATTCCTTCTCTTGAGGAATTTATCGAATCCCTGACACAAGAGCAAACCAAGCTCATCAACATGGGAAAAATTAAAGGCCTAAAGGCACATGGAATTACTGTGCAAGATGGAAGCCATCATTATAATAAATATAAATATAAAGACAAAAGGAAAGATCATGCAAATCTTAAGAAGGAAGGGTACTCAAAACCCTTCACAGATGCCTCCGGATTCAAAGGTGGAAAGGGGAGAAAAGGGGAGAAATGCACATACTGCCATAAAGGATTCCATCCAAAATCCACATGCATGCAGAAACAAATAGATCTAATGACTCAAATACTTCAGAAAAACAACCAAGTTGGAGATTTCATTCCCAAGGGTGCCAAGAAGAAGAAGCCAGAAGATTACACTAGAATCTATTGGGTGTATTTGTTGAAAGATGAATCCATACAAATCTGTTGGGTGTATTTGTATGGATTCAAAATGAAGATCAGTATCATATTGGCTCTCTTCACAATGATAATGGAAGAGAATATAAATCTAATGAATTTTAAATTTATCTTCACCAACATGGGATCAAACATAAAAAAAAAATTCCATACAATCCTCAACAAAACGATGTAGTCAAATTCCGTATATGCGCATATATGGAAATGGTCGACTTCTGGATATGCACATATACGAAAGTGGTCAACTTTCGTATATGCGCATATACAAAATGGTAGGCTTCCATATATGCACATATATATGAAAATAGTCGACTTCCATATACGAAAGTGATGTGCATATATGAAGTTGACCACTTTCCATATATGTGCATATACGGAAGTTGACCACTTTCTGTATATGCGCATATATGGAAGTTGATCTCTTTTGTATATGTGCATATACGGAAGTCAACCATTTCCGTATATGCACATATACATAATTTGACCACTTCCATATATGCACATATACGGAAGCCGACCATTTCTGTAAATGTGCATATACGGAAGTGGTCAACTTCCATATATGTGCATATACGAAAATTGTCGACTTTCATATATGCACATATATACAAAAATGGTCGGCTTCCATATACAGAAGTGATGTGCATATACGAAGTTGACCACTTTCCATATATGCGCATATATGGAATTTGACCACTTTTCGTATATGCACATATACGAAAGTTGATCGCTTTTGTATCTGCACATATACAGAAGTCGACCATTTCTATATATGCACATATACAGAATTTGACCACTTCCATATATGCGCATATATGGAAGCTGACCATTTCTGTAAATGCGCATATACGAAAGTGGTCAACTTCCATATATGCACATATACAGAAATGGTCGGCTTCCGTATATGCACATATATATGGAAATGGCTAGCTTCCATATACAGAAGTGATGTGCATATATGAAGCTGACCACTTTTTGTATATGTGCATATAGGAAAGTTGAACACTTTCTGTATATGCGCATATATAGAAGTTGACCACTTCTGTATATGCACATATACAGAAGTCGACCATTTCCGTATATGTGCATATATGGAATTTGACCACTTTCATATATGCGCATATACGAAAGCCAACCATTTTTGTAAATGTGCATATACGAAAGTGATCAACTTCCGTATAGCCAACTTTTGTATATATGTTGTATATGTGCATATACGGAAGCTGACCACTTCTGTATATGTGCATATATAGAAATGGTCGGCTTCCATATATGCACATGTACAGAAATGATCACCTTCTATATATGCGGATATACAGAAGCGATCAGCTTCCGTATATGTGCATATACGAAAATGGTCGGCTTCTGTATATGCGCATATATAGAAGCTGACCACTTCCGTATATGCACATATACAGAAGCTGACCACTTTCATATATGCGCATATAGGAAAGTGGTTAGCTTTTGTATGTGCACTTTTATGAAAGTGGTCATCTTCCATATATACTACTTCCGTATATGCACATATAAGAAAGTGGTCATATTCCATATATACTACTTCCGTATATGTGCATATATGGAAGCCAAATGGCCCTAGTCTTTTGTCTCCAAGTTTCTTCCTCATCAAGTAGATATTTTAGTCTTCTCCCTTCTAGCTATTTTATGTTGCTATCGATGTACTCCACCGTGGCCCTCCCACTGAGGCTTAAAGTGTGTAAGTTCTCTAGAGCCTCCTCTATAGTATCTAGTTCAATGAACCTCTGCTTCTTTTTTAATTTCTCCCATCGAGTCACTTTTTGTTTTAAAGCTTTTAATTTACCAACTAGTCTTCTCATTGCAGAGGGTTTTGTTTCAAACCCCTTATCCCTCCACACTGAGCTAACCATCTCACTAAATCATTCCTCTTCCATCCAAATGGGATTGAGTTTGAAGGGATATACAATCAACCTTTGTCCATCCTCAATCTACAACACTATCATATTATGGTTAGAGAAGAAGGGATAGACAGTCTAGGATTTGAAGCTGCCTAATGAATGTACCAAGTCTTCTAACATATATACCCTATCCAAACATTTAGCAATGTGATCCTCTCCAGTTCGTCCATTGCACTAAGTTGGAGCACTCTCAATTGAAACAATATCAATCAAACCCAAGTCCTAAAAGATACCTTTGAAGAAATTGACTAAGGGGTCTAATCTAGCTTTTTTTCTCCAAACTTCACCAATTGAAGTGGTAAAGTTAAGATCACCTGCGAAAATTAAATTTTTGATATCTAGCAGACCAATGGCTTCCACAAATTCCCATAAATATTTCCTATCAGTACAAGGACCATAAAAATTTAAAAGGGAAATTGGTTTGTTTCCTTATAATAAGGTGCCCTCCAGTAGTATGCTTGCACAAAAAAATGATGGTTGGAGTACCGCCTTCGCCAAGTTCCAAGACACAAATAAGCCCCCTGATTTCCCCAATGAATCCATTGAGCAACAAAACTTATGTTCAACATTCATTCTCACTTTTATGTGATAGACTCTAGATATTTCATTGCCTTTGTACCCATTTATGACAATTCGAGGACATTGTATTCATTTAAAGAGTATATAATACAATATCAATATGCGTATATACAGAAGCAATTCAATAAAGGGAAGTTATTATATATATGAGCATATATAGAACACTCCTTCCATAAATTCACATATACAAAAGCCGCTTTTCATAAATGCACATATACGAAAGTCACCTTTCAGATATGTGCATTTACGAAAGGCAGCTTCCATATATGAGCATATATGAAAGTTGCATTCTATAAATGCGCATATACAAAATATGTCTTTCATAAATGTGCATATATGTAAGTGATTTCATATATGCACATATACAAAAGTCGTTGTCTGTAAAACACATACGAAATGTGGCTTCCTTATATGCACATTTATGGAATTTGGCTTCCTATATGCCCATATATGGAAGAACTTGTGTATATGCACATTTACGGAAGGTGGATTTCAAAATTTTGGTGAGGATTTTATGGCTTATCTATGTACCACTTTGCAACAACACCCATCAAGGCTCTCTGGAAAAGACGTAATCTTACAGAGTCCTTTGTGATGGATTTTGATGAACACCATAGGTGGAAGGAAATCACGTGAGTGGAAGGGTATTGCCCTGACTTCCCCTCAAACTTGGAGATGTCAGAGGGAAACTTGGTGGGCATGGCAAGACAGTTGGGATCATGGTGAATGGGTTCATTGATCAATTGAGAGTTGGAGATACTCAAATTAGCCATAAAATGAAAGGATGTTAGGGAAGTTTAGTCCATGGGGAAATTAGGAGGGGATGGTCCTAGTGAAGGACATAAACAGTGAGAAGTGGTGGTACCAATACCTCACAATGGGGATGGGGGTTTTGTCTCTAAGGAGATAGAAATATAATAAGGAATAAGGAGGGGGGGCCTTGCGTCATCAGCTGGAGACGAGGGATAAAGAAAGAGAGAGTAAGGGGGAGAGG
>ML779613.1:1145057-1165329 GCA_009831015.1 Picea engelmannii | reverse complement strand
ACTTTACAATCCAAATTTAAGTCAAACCAAAATCTAAAATTTTGCAGCTAAAAGACTCAACAATGAATCGAGGAAACCATCAATAACCATGCTATTCACCGTAAAACCTGACCAAAATGACGGTGCTATTTTGGGAGTTAACAAGTTGTAATTTAGATTAGTAATGTTATTTTATTTATGTCGGCTTTAGGACATTAAATCTCCTAGTCTCCTATATATACCAAGGAGACATTTTCATTTTGAATCATCTTGGACTTGAACATTTAAGTGGGGTAAAAGGAGGTTGCCCCCTCGAAGAGGCTTATTATCTAAAATTATCTCTTTTTCAAGGCGTTGAGTACTTTTTCTGAGGTTTTTCTATGCTATATTGATATTTGGTTCTTAACAGAAAGGGGGATCATGTTCTTATGATCATGAGAGCATAGACGACATCAAGGTTCCCTTGAGGTACAAACATATAGTGAAACAATGGGTACCCAAGGATCTTCCTAAAATAAACACTGATTTTTGTGTAAACAAAAGGATATACCAGATTGCTCCATCGTCATTACATGGTTTGGGGCTATTTTCCATGGATGGCATAAAGGTCTGTTATGATAGATTAACTAAATTGATGGAGTATGTCGGACCTTGTTATATCTACAAAGATTGGATATGAATAGTCCAATATAAAAAAAGTATGCGAAGATATGGCTTGGCTACAAATTATATACAACTAAAAGACAATGATCAAAATAAAGGATCAACTATCTATATTGATGGAAGGCCAAAAGAAACAGGGAATATTGCAGGTTTTATAAACAGTACACAACCCGCAACCACAAATAAGAGACCCAATTGTGTATTTGAGGGGTGTGAAGGAAATTATGTATTTGTATGTGCAATAAAATCAATAGTTGCAGGGGAAGAGTTATTGATTGATTACAATTTGAATCGAATAGATACATATGTTGTTATTATGGGGGAGGTACGTATACTAATTTACCCAACCTATAGGAAATGAATCTCATATTTTACGATTTTCATTATGTTCTTGACGATATTAATCCATTTGGAGAGCTTCGGTCTGTTTAGTACTCAGTGTGTCCTATTTTTGATATCAACATTTGAATTTCTCATAAATTTGAATTTATTCCTCATGATAACCATCACGGTTCTAATTTTATTGTAATGTGGCAGGATGATCATGGTAAATCAAAAGCGGCCTAAGAATAGGTAAATGAACAACAATTTTTGAATTGCATTTAATGTGCATTTTATTTCGGTGGTGATCAATTATTTTATTTGTTTACATAACTGAATTATCATTTATTTTGTCGAATATGTAGTCGGCGGGGCATGATGTTGATGATGATTCGCTTGGTGAAATGGATTTGTATGAATCCCCTGACCCTATGGTTTTAATTAGAAAAAAGTTCAATAAAGGAAACAAGGAACTAGCTCACTTGTTAGATATTCTAGATAAAACTCCTAAGTTTGAAGAAAGGATCAAAGAAGTTATGAAAAGGCTTAAGAAATATAAGGTAATAACCATAATTTCAAGTGATTTTATTTTTATGTCATAAGATCAATTATGAAATCTTGATTTTTAACTTTTACATTATCTAAACGAAAAAATGTTTTCTTTCTTATATAGATATTTTTGGATCATGTTGACACCGAAATACATGGTATCGATAGTAGTGGCGCTGCACAAACACCACAGGGTCCCGACATAGGCCCTCGTATAGCTGTCAGGACACAATTATTCAGGTCTCCACCTTCCACACCATTAGGTGGGAGCCACGAAATGCACATCAAGGAAGCGGCCACATAGGTAGGCTCTGGAGGTGGTGACGAAGATGAGGCTGATGATTTGAAAAACTATATGGTTGATTTTCCTAAAGCAAGATGTGTGACCAACATAGGGACCCTTAAGGGAACCTTTATATTTAACGAGGAAGGGCTTCCATTAAATCAGGTTAAAGTCCTAGTTAATTTTTAAAATTTTATTTTTGTCATGTTCTCTATGTAGACAAATATAAATCATCTAAATTATTATTTTTAAATAATAATCATATAATCATTTTGTGTGTAGGGAATAATGATTTTTATAGGTCCTTGGAGAATAAATCTTTGCTAATTTTTGGACCCACCATACGGGAGAGGTGGAATTCCCAGAATTCCAACCTCAAAAAAGAATAAATCTTTGCTAATTTTTGGACCCACCATACGGGAGAGGTGGAATTCCCAGAATTCCAACCTCAAAAAAGAATTGATGGATTATCTAGAAAGCCTTTTTGGTGTAGATACATTTAATAAGACCTTGGTCACCGCCGCAGTTGGCCAATATTTAAAATATACGCGAGAAACATATAGGAAGTACTTGAAACAAAATGATAGGTACGAGCATCCTTTGGTGATTCCAGAGAGGGAGTGGAAGGCCCTCATTGAGGACACAAAAGAGAAGAAATTGACAGATGAAGGAAAAACACCCTATGCTCCCAGAAGGTAAATTACAATTTCAATTGAATACCTTCAAATTTTTTTAGATGTAAATAAAATTTTGGTATATATTAACATACTTGAAACTTTTGATGATAGGTTTACTAACACGTCAAAGGCCACAAAATCAAGGCTTTCCAAATGTGGCCATCACAGGCTAGGTCAGGGCGGCTACTTGAAGTTGCAGTCACGAATTGTAAGTACCTAAATATCTTATTTGTATCGCCTTAAAACTTTTAGGTAATTGCAACGAATAACATAAAAAATACATACTCTTATGCAATGCAGGGTGACGAGTTTGGTACTGAAACCACAGAGGAAGGCCTCTATCTTGGTTACAAGTATGACTATAAAGCGGTAGTTGAACGCCGAAAAAGATTGGGGCAGATACCAAGAACCACTTTGTAGGATAAGGTAAATAAAATTCAATCCACATTAACCTTTATTATTAAAAGAATACATTCATGTTGGATATTATTAATATTTACAACTTTGTTTTAATCAGGGGAGCAACATTGTCAACGAACGCACTAGTATTGGAGAGCATTGCGTTGATAGCAGTTTGTAACTAGAAGATGGTTCTGATTCCATTCAGTACCAATTTTCCACGAGGGTGCAGCCCCATGATGGTGCTACGACCGAGCTGGCACATGATAGTAATATGGTTGTATTTTAATCATATACTTAATAATTTAATAGTTATACATTTTGTACATCTATATTTTTTTACTTATACATTTATGATTGTCCTTATAAATTTTGTGGTATCAATGGCAGAGAATGTTGTACTTGAGGCTCGTACAATTGAAGAGGAGCACGCGGGGGCAACCATTCCAACAGTGTTGACCAATGCACTAGGTAAATAATGACATTGCAGGTGTTTTTTTTTAATATTACTGAACTAGTTCAATGATATTTAAAAAGTGGCCATTTAAATTTTGTATTTTTTTCTTTTGTAGGTGATGCCTCATTACAGTGGCCTCCATTACACCATGAGTACCCCACAACTAGGTGTGCTCTGCGTGAGAGGATGCAATCACAATTAGATTTTGAAGAGAACCCAAAGAATGAAGACATAGAGATTGATGAAATGATTAGGAACTATAGAGCTAAGAAGAAGAGGTTGACCAAAAGTACTAAATGATGATGTACATGAATATTTTAATAATTATTTAATATAAAATCTATTTTCACCATATTCCACTCACTCCAAATGGATCAAGGAAACATTTCATTTCATTGTAAACAATTGTGAATATTGGTATGTATATATGTTTGTTTTTGTTGTAAATATTTCAATAGATTTATATGTTGGGTATTGGGGNGGGGGGGGGGGGAAGGGGCCATAAGATCTTCCACCTTCACATGGTTGGCCCTGTTTAGTAGAGAATAATTTATTGGAGCCATCTAATATTGGAGCAAACCTCCCTCGATCCAACAGAGAAACAACAAAGTCAATGTTGACTTCGTTGTTGCTACTTCAAATCAAGGGAGGTAGTTTGATCAAATATTAGACGTGTGGCTCCAATAAATTATTCTCGAAACAAAGAGGAGCTCATTAAGATATGTTCTGGCACTCTCATAAAAATGCATCTTAGAGTAAATAATGCGCTAAATATTACTTGTATTGATGTTTTAGATATTTATGGAGGTTGAATGATTTTGGCAGGTACTTTAAGATATTTTTTTGTCGATTGAGGGAAGCTCAAGACTAACAGAAGGTCATATAGCTGAAGACAAACACATGGGGCCAACCATTCAAACTGTATTATTAACCAGTTCATCAAATCAAGTGGGATTGCTCCTTTCAGCATATAAGTTTATATAGCCATCAATTCTAGTTATGTTTAATGTTTTATGAATTGTTATGTTCGATTGCTAAATTGAAAAATCACCATTTAGGTATGGATAATATTTTTATTATGTCCTCTAGATATTATGGATCTGTCAGTGTAGGTTTATGGTTAACCAATGGATAAATCTAACATGAATGTATGGATCTGAACATGTCGCCAAAAGTGGTAGTTTCTTTCTGGTGACAAGATATTTGGAGGAATGGAACCTACTAAAATGAACATTATGACCATTTGGAGGCTTAGAGATTATGAGATTGCAGTGCACCCAAATTGAAAGGACTATTTGGAAGCCGAGAGATATAGATATTGCAATGAACAGTTTGGAGGCCTAGACATCATGAGATTGCAGTACACTCCAAAGGGTGCATTGTAATCTCACATCTTTTCTCCTCAAACGGTCATTTCAAATCAGGTGTACTGCAATCTCATGATGTCTGGGCCTCCAAACAATTCATTGCAATCTCACTATCTCTCTGCTTCCAAATGGCCCTCCTTTATGCAACGATACAATTTTTCTCCTTTGGTACAAGAAGGAAGCTAAGCAGTATGGATATCTATCATTGGGAAATTTAGGCATCTTCTCATCCCTTCTAGGAATCAAATTTCATCCAAATGGTAGGGTTCCTGAGGGATCATCCTTGCTCAGTTCTTGGATTGATCCTTGGATATGTTCCTTGGTGGTTGATATAAGTCCTTAGATGTGTCTAGGGCCCCTGGATGTGTTCCAAGGAATCCTTTCTCAATGCTTGTATTGATCATTGTATGTGTTCCTTAGTGGTTGATATAAGACCCTAGATGTGTTCTAGGGCCCCTAGATGTGTTCCAAGGAACCCTTGCCTAATGCATGGGTTTATCCTTGGTCTTGTACCTTGGTGTATAAGACCCTAGATGTGTTCTAGGGACCCCAGATGTGTTATGGGGCAACCTGGTCTTTGACCAGGTAGATCTTAGTGTAATACCAGGATGTGTTGATGTGTGATCCTCTTCCTCTCTCCCGGGATGGTCCATGAGACCTAGGAGTGCGTATGAATATGGACATGACCACATTGTTGATGGACGCCCTTAAGGAGTGATGATAATGTTTATAGGTCATTATGAGACTCATGTGGACATGTTTTTCCATTATGGACCCCCCCTTGACATTGTCTTAAAAGTTACCCCCTTGTTGGTTTATGTGATTGAGGTTTTATTTATGTGATTGGGGTTTTATATGTGTTTAGGGTTTTTATAATTAATATTAATATTAATTGACATTTTAATTAATATTTATATTAATTAAAGGTCAATATTTAATTATAATTTTAAATTGCTCTAACCCCTCTCCCTAACTATAAATAAGAACCTAACCTCTATCATTCTATTACACTCACACTCACTCACTCCTCACTCTCTTATTTTTTGCGGCTACCTCAGTTGTTCTCTCTTGATGATGGTGCGACCTCCTTTTTGGACTATCTTTTCAGATCTGAGTTTTGTTTGCTGCAGTGTCTTGTGATGGTCTACACCTTAGAAAAGTTGTTCTTAAGTCCTTATGATAGAGATAAAACCCTAGAGGTTTGATCCATGAACCTAAAACTATTTCTAAGCATATTATAAAGGTTTTCATCCACACATGTGACATGTACATCTTTCTTAGATCAGGATGTAATCTTGAGGTTTGTCTTTTCACTCAGAAATTTTGTTTATACTTAGAATTTAATTTAGATCTGTTTATTTATTTTCTCATATATGCTGATCTTGTGAACAGAAAAATAAAAAGGCATTATTTGTTTCTATTTTTTCCTAATTCTAATTACAATTTTCTTATGACTTTGACCAAGGGCACACTACTCTAGCAATCCTCCTCACACCTTATTGTGACCATTATTAATTCTATTCTTAGCCTATACCAAACATCACTAAACAACACAATTCCTGGAATCATACTAAGCTCTTGTTATGGAAACTACGTGATATGGCACTCAAAGCATAAATCGTATCTACAGGTTATCAAACTCACTATGAAGATTTTGTATGATTAGAGTGGTATCATTCTTAGGAAGATAAAGTATGAAGATTAAGACTAACTGAATTATTACATGTATTGTACCAATCTTATTGAGGCAATGACATTAATGAATATGGGAAAGGTGATTGCCTTGTTTCTCTAATAAGTTGCCATTACATGTTACCAGTCGTATTGCTTTCCCATATTCATGCCTATTCAATGATAAACCTACTACTAGAACCATTGTAATTTGGCAGTAGAGGTTATACAACCATTGCATGAATGAGTTCCATTTAAATGATACTCATATGAACTAATAGCATGGACTAGTAATACCTATATAGCCTTATTTACTCCTATTGTGTGATGCATGTACCCAATGAGTGCAATGAATATGGAATAAAGGGGCATCTGTTTTATATTATTGCTATGTGATCCTCTTTTTTCTAACAAGAAACACCAAACCATAAAGGTAAGCAATAAGCTCATTAAGAGACAAGGGATAAGTGGTGGATAAAAAGGACCTAGTAGTGCAGGTCACCATTACATGAGCGGCTGGTCACTAGAAAAATAACTCCCCAAAACTACCTCTGTGTGCACATGTGCAATGTTACTAAATTCTAGTGAAGCTTAGTTACATGTATAAGTTCCCCACAAATGATGTTATAATGATCATCATTATGAAACTAGTTACAAGATTACATCAATCCACTAGACAACATTAAAACACATTCTAACATATCCCTCATCTAGAAATGAAAAAACCCAATGCATGCATCAATATGGATCTTTAAGTTTTGAAGCTAGCCATATGAATGCTTCTTTGAAGCTAGCCATATGAATGGATCTTTAAGTTTTTTAGCTTTATGATTTGGTACAACAAAATTTAGGAAAATTGCTAAGTTCATGAGATGTGACGGGAGCATGTGTAAAGAGATTGAAATTGATTGTTATTGATTGCAATCAATAACAATCAATTTCAATTTCACGCCACTTGTTTCTCTCCTTCCTCTTGTTGAGTTCTATATAATCCTCTCATTTATTCATATGACAAGTTGAGGAAGATACCAAACAGTTATGGAAATAATGAAGAATATGCCAACTTGTTGTTATTGAGGACAAAGTACTATTCATGTCTAGTGGCATATGTGCATTCAAGTCCAAGATGTTGCAACAATTTTTGCCTATTATTTTCCAGAGGAATTGATGAGTATGCCAACCTTCAACCGATCTAATCTTGTACTATGAAAATAGAGCCACAATGCCTGCATGCTTCAAGGTTTGATAAGAAAATGAATTGAGTTTTCTTATCATGTTAATTTTGTTTCAGGAGACTGTGATCACTTATGGATCACAGTGTTCCAAATATTAGTTTGTAATTAAAATGAACCCCCAAGCATATAGGAGCTTCGTCATACCTATTTTTGAATGCAAAGATACTTTGGTTGTGTTATATAAATAGGGCACTCTCATCTTTCGGGTGGGGGGGTGTGGGTACATATATTGTTAGTATTCTAACACACTTTCACTTAATATATATGTCAAAGATCATTAGGGTGCATGATTTCCTTTTAAGAGTGTGTGGGAATTATGTAGCAAGTGCACAAGTTGAACCTTTGAGGGGGGCACTCTGAGGTGAGGTATTGTGTATGTTTTGTGTATGTTGTAGTTGTAGTTTAATTTTGCTTGAATGTTATTTATTTATTTTCTTTTAGAGTACTTATGTTGCAGAAATAGGCTATTTCAATCACAGAGTTAGGAACCACTAATAGTTGCAAGTCTAATAAACAGGGGAAAACAATGGTATCATGGGATTATGTCTATGATGATTCCTTGGGCTTTGTAACCTAGAAAAAAATGATTTAATAACTAGTTATTTGGAATTTTATTAATTTATCTTTTTTAGATAAGCTATTTAGTTTATTTTTAAGTCAACTCTTGAGTGAGGTAAGAAGGTCCATGGAATTTAATAATTGTTGGTTATTCCTAGATTCACCATCCTAGTGAAGTGTTGGAATTCTTAGTGAAATCCAAATTGTCTAGGAATAAAACCCAACTCAATCTCCATGGTTAGTGATATGTCTACAAGTGCAAATTTATTGACTCTAGAACAAGGTAAGAAAACCCATGGCTATGCAATAAAAAATGGATTCAAAAATAATGTTATTATGGGAAATGTCTTCTAGAAATAGAATACAATCATTGTTATTTGCAATAGAATTAGTAAACCCTTGTTGGGAATTAAATGCATCCAGGACTTAGTCCACGGTGACTTGGAGAGGTTCCTCAACTTGTTAATGGCATGAGCCTTGTTGGGAACCAAATCCAAGATTCCAACACCATAATCAAAATCCTCTTCACTATATCTGATATAAACTAATACTCATGGAATATACCATCCATGGTTTGGGCAATAATAAGTGCATTTTTGTTATGGAATTTCACTTCGGAATAAGACAAGAAGTTCATGTGGGGATTTTAGAATTTCCCATTGATTGTTCAAAGGAATGCCTAAATGGTATGTTGAGTCATGGAATGCAATCACTGTTGGTTATTACTAGATTCACCATTCCCATGAAGCCTTGACATTCTTAAATTGGAATTCAATCATTGGGTCCCCATGACATCTTGAGATTATTCAACGAAATGGAAGTCTTGGGAAGAAAACCTAACGTAATTATCTTGGCCAGTGTTCTACCTACATGTTTAGATTTATTCACTCTAGAATAAGGTACATAGGTTGATGCAATTCAATCATTTCTAGTTATTTCCATGCCAGGAATCTCCATGAAGCTTTGATATTCTTTAGTGAAATGCAAGTTGTCCTAGGTATAAACCCAACTTAATTGTCGCTAGTGTAATACCTAGATGTGTAAATTTATTGTGTATAGAATAAGGTAAATTGATCCATGGTTATGCAATAACATTTGGATTTAAATGATCCCCGAGGTGTAGGATAGTCGGTGATGGAGTATGTTTTTAAAGCACTCCGTGATGTTAAAGTCACTGGTTTGAAACCTGCGGGGACAAAAAATCCAACCATGTTAAGGGTTGGTGTGGCCTAGGTCGGGTGCGATCCTCGGGTTATTTTGACGGCTTAGATTCCCCTGAGTCATGGTTTCTCATCCACAGTCTAATCCCACAGGTCATAGATAAATTAGCAAACAAAAAAAAACAATTGGATTTAAATGTAATGTTTTTTTGGGTAGTGATCTTGTAGAAATGCAATGCAATAATTAATAATTATTATAGAATTAGTAAACCATTATTAGGATTGATATGTATCAAGCACTTAATCCATGTTGACTTGGTGAGGTTCCTTGACTCATCATTGACATGATTCATGCTAAGAACCAAATGTAAGATTTAACACCATAATCAAAACTCTTTCCACTATATATGATCTAAATTAATATTGATGGAATGTTACATCCATGTTTATGCTATAACATTTGAATTTGGTTATGGAATTTGGATTTGGAACAAGGTAGGAAGTTCATGTGGGGATTTTAGCATTGCCCACTAATTGTTCAAAAGATGCCTAAATGGGATGTTGGGTCATTGACTGTAATCATTGCAAGTTATTCCCAGATTGGAAATCCATGTTAAGACTTAACATTCTTCAATTGCAATGGAATCATTGGGTCCCAAAGCCTTGACATTCTTCAACGAAATGCATGTCCTAGGCATAAAACCCAAATCAATCATTATGGTTAGTGTTATATTGCATATTTATTGGCCTTGGAACCAAATAAGTCCATCCTTGGAATGAAATCATTATTGGCTATTCACAAAGTCACCATCCCCATGAAGCCTTAACATTATTCAACAAAATGTAAGTTTTCACGGGCATAAAACCCAACTCAAACATTGTGGTCAATGCTTTGTCTACATGTGAATATTTATTGGCTCTAGACCAAGGTAAGTAGATATATGGTTATGCAATGCAAATTGGATTTGCATGTAATATTATTGTGGGAAATTGTAATGTGGAAATGTAATTAAATCATTGTCAGTTGGGATAGAATTAATAAACGCTTGTTAAAAATGAAATGCGGAAAATACTTAGTCAGTAACTTGGTGAGGGTTCCTAGACTTGTGAATGAAATGATCCTTTCTATAAACCAAATATAAGGTTCCAACACGAGAATAAAAATGGTTATATTATATATTATCTAAATTAATAGTCATGAAATCTTACATCCATGGTTAAGAAATAAGAAGTGCATTTATTATGGAATTTGGCTCTCGAAAAAAGTAAGAAGCGCATGTGGGGGTTTAGCATTTCCCACTTATTGTTCAAAATAATACCTAAACAAGATGTTGTGGTAATCATGATTGGTTGTTCACATATTATCCATCATCGTGAAGCCTTATCATTCTTTGTTTGGAATGCAATCATTAGGTCCCCATGAAGCCTTTATATTCTTCAACAAAACACAAGTCCTAGGCATAAAATCCAACTCAATCACCATGGTTGGTGTTCTATCTACATGTGCATATTTATTAGCTCTCGAAAAGGTAAGCATATCCATGGAATGAAAACATTGTTGGTTATTCCTAGACTCACCATTCCCATGAAATCACAACATTCTTCAATGAAATGTAGGTTATGCTAGGAATAAAACCCAACTCAATCACCGTGGTTAGTGTGATGCCCACATTTTTGGATTAATTAGCTCTAAAAAAAGGTAACTAGATACATGGTTATCCAATAAAAATAGGATTTGAATTTAATGTTGTTGTCGACAATGGTCTTGTAGAAATGTAAGGAAATTATTGTTGGTTCAGATACATTAGTAAATCATTGTTTGGAATTAAATGTAGCAAGCACTTACTCCATGGTGACTTGGTGAGGTTCCTCAACTTGTCAAAGACATGATCCTTGCTAAGAACCAAATAAAATATTCCAACACCATAATCAAACATAATGCATGCAACATCTTGCGTCCATGGTTATTCCCTTTACATACAACAAAATAAATGTATGACTCTAGAATAGAGGAGAGTCAAGGTGACATCAAACTTCTAATTCTCAAGCAGAATGAGCATTTAGAGAAAACATGGTGTTGGCCCTTGACCAAGTTTTGGGATAACCTTGGTCATTTTGACCTATTTTGGAACTGCGACAGCTAGTCAAAGAAGTACCGCCAAGAGAAGCATCTCGGTCCACTTTTGGGCCCTATTAGGGTTTTTGGGTTAATGTAATGGGAAAGGGATGTCGGCCCGTGGGTTTACCCATGATTAGGCCCACTTTTGTATGTATAAATAGATGTCTAGGCGAAGTAAGTAGAAGATAGTAGTGCATCTATGTGATGTATGGAAGATGGCTTAGTGCTAATAATTAGATCTGTGTGATCGGATGTGGATTGTAAATGCTCTGTGCATGATCATAAGAAGCTTGTAGAGCTAAGTGCAAGTTGTTGTAAGAGGCTTTGTGCTGAAGTGCAAGGAAGAAGGATCTAGCGAGTTGCGCAGATCTTTTGTCCTTTGCGAGGAAGGGTTTTGTGCTTTGTGTTGTAACTAACGATTGAAGATACTAATAAAGAATAAGAGTTGGTGGACATAGCCCCAGGGTGGGGGTGAACCACGTAAATCTGTGTGTAACGCTCTGTGCTTTGATTCATTGTGTTTATATTTTCTTATGTTATGTGTTTATGATATGTTCACTTATGCTTTGTGATTTTTAGATATATATGATTGTTAGATCTAACATGTATGTGAGTGCTTAGTGTTGATCTACAGGATCTAATGTGTTTATTGTTGCTAAGTGCTGAAATATTGTAGACCTAAGTGAATATTGCGATGCTCTGTGTTGTCTGCGAAGTAGAGTAAGGGTTGGATATCAATGGTTGATTGATGCTAAGTGCATTGTAAGTAGTATAATCATAGATCTGTGTCCCAGCTAAGGTTGCAGACATCTGAGTCTTGCAACCACCCCTGCCTCTACCTCAGGTGAGACTTCATATTCTTCGCAGGTGTTGCCAAAAGGGTCGGTAGTTAGGGTTTTGTTGGTGCGCTCTTGAGCGTTGAACCCTAGGTTTGCCCCTGTGCCAACAAATGGTTCCGTTTCTGGGACTGAAATTGTGATTGTTGGGAACTAGAGAAGAAGAATCTTTGTGCAAAATAAGCTTTGTGCGTAGATCTGTGCCCTAGTGTGCAACATTATTCTTAACCTTGGAAGCTCTGTGCGAGAAAAGAGATTAGATCTGCGAGAAAAGAGATCAGATCTGCGAAAAAAGAGATCAGATCTGCAAAAAAAGAGGTCAGATCTGCAAGAAAGAAGTAAGATCTGTAATTTCTATGCTCTCATAAAGGTAAGAATAGTTAAAAGTTTTAGATCTGAAAGCTTTGTGCTCTATAGAAGTAAAATAAGTGAAATTTTTTGTTTCTAGAGTATGGATCTAGGTATGTTTGATAGATTCTATCCTAGCTTGAAAACTAGGGCATTAATAGATGAAAGAAAGTTTGACATGAATAGATCTAATAAGAATAATGATAGATATGTTATACCTATGCATAGAAAGAATGTTTTGACTAACAAATGGATGCAGGACCCTAGAAAGAATTTTTTGCAGGCTGACTACCATGATCCTAGTGCACAGTACATAAGAGGTTGGGGATCATTGAGAGGATTGGCCCTATGTTACAGTTGCAGAAGACCGGGACATCTAGCTAAGGAATGTCCCGGTGGAAGATCTAGTTGTCTCTGTTGCAAAGCTTTGGACCATGAAGTATTGGATTGCCCTAGAATGATTGCTAATCTTGAAAAAATGATTCTGCACAAAGAAAACCCTAAGGCATCCCCAAAGATAGAAGAGCCTCAGAAATAATTAGAGAAAGTATTAATCCAGGTGAAAGAAACCCTAACTGAACACCGACATGTCAGATTAGCAGAGATCTTTAGAGAAAAAGAATGCACCGAAGTAAGGATAGGGGACTTCGACATTGATTGTGTTCTAGATCAGGAAACACAGATGAATATCATGACAGAGAGAATGTGGGAAGCTATAGGAAATCCTGCCATGATCCCTTCATTAGGAGGAATAGGTTTCTTTAGAGGAAAATTGGTAAACCTATGTGGAAGGCTCACTCAGATATCTATGCATGCTCATGGAACCTCGACTGAAGAAGATTTTGAGATTATTAAATTTATTGAGGACAACGCCCCGTTTACTATGTTACTTGGAAGACCTTGGATTGACAGAGATCAAGTTCGAGAGGAAGAATAAGCAAAAGTTTTGGAGAAGAAGAAACAAGAATTAAAATATTTTATGACCAAGAAGATTGTGCAGTTGATTGAGGAACAAAAGAAGCCCCTTGACACTAGAGAACCCAATGTCGAAGCTGAAAGAATGTCAGAAATCTCATGGATGACCAAAGCACATGTCCCAAAGAAAGAAGAATTATTACCCTAGAGAGAATTTCAACAGTGAGCAGTGACTATGCTAAAAGAAGATAGAAATCAGAATGGAAAAAAACAAACCGAGTTGAAGATTATGGGGAAGAAGGCTAGAAAGTTAAATAAAAAGATGGAAAAGATTAAAAAGTTACAAAAGACCCCAAATGGAACATTTCATAAAGAAAACTTGTAGAATGGGAGCTTCACCGAGATATCAGGACCACGACCTATGGCACTTTGTTGGTGCGAAGCAATATAGTCGTTGAACCAATATACCCGTTCAAATTCCACCCCAAATGGATAGAAAAGCATTAAAGGATCACCACCAAACCATTGGACCTCATCATAATGGATAGATCAATGGTAATGGAAGCCTCATACCCATTGCAAGCAGAACAATGCCAGGCCCGAAGAACACTTTTTCCAACTAAGAATTCGAAGCCCCAGAACCAGTGATTGTATATAGTGGTCATTGCAATATGATTATTCATCCTAGTGCAGTATCTACGATCATCGTGACCCCGATTATTTTTCTCGAGCGTGTATGTCCAACGAGCTCACCGTAGTCGAAGAGTTTGTCATAGAAGTCCTCCTTGATTTGATGACACGGAGAGTCATGTCGGAAAGAGGAATGTCCACCAGAATCCAAGCATCATCGACAAGAGGAGAAGTAGCTTCTCCATCCACTGCTCAAGCCAGACCATCTCGGCAGGTCGATGAGAAGCGAACGAAACATAAGGATGATCTTGCGAATGCTAAACTAATTCCAATCATTTTGCCCGCTTACCCACCCCCCCTGCGTTGTGAAATCAATCGTGACAGTGTGCCTCAAGAATTCGAGTATGCTATGGTTACTACGTAGCTACCGAAAGGAGTGTGCACAGTTCGTGTTGATCAGGACAAGCTCGAAACATTGAAATTTATCTATTTCAACCTCGGTGACAGGAAAGTATACAGTATGCTCGCTCTGCACAAGTATCTAACAAAGACCAAGGGAAAGAAATCGAAGATCTTCCAACAGTCTTGGATCCAAAACCTTGCGCAGTCAACGTTGTTGAATGTCATGAAGATCTCACACTTTGGCAGACACCAGGAGGTGAATGTGTGCGTAAAGCTTCTTTTGTCTTGCTATCATGGAGGCTACTTGTGGTTGAATCGTCATGTCACGGTGGATCCCACCTTGATTAATCAAATCACAGAACTTAGCATGCTAGGACCTAATCCACATGAATTCTATCCTGGAAAAACCACCGACAGAGCGCTAGCAGCGAAGATCAAAGAAACCTATGGCGATGTCGAGAAAGGCATATGAGGCTACAAGGTAGCCTCTATTCAGAGTGGCGCAGTGTGCCTCGCCTATCAATGTATTGCAGGCAATTTAGTCTACAAGAACAAACCAACAAAAGTAACTGGCTTCATCATTGACCTCGTAGGGAAAAGCACCAAGGGTCTGCAGATGAACTGGGCACAATACCTTGTCAATCAAATAGAGCTTGATTGTAGAGAAGCACAAGACCAGGGGTATGAGTTCCACTTTAGCTGGCTACTCATACTAATCGCCTTCATCGCTTGGGAGCTACCAGAAGGAGCAAATTTTCCAGAGATTGAGCCCTTCGAACCATTGGCTGCAAAGTTCTATACACTGTGGTACTCCAACGACATGAACAAGCAATGGTAGTCGAATGTCGTCTTTCACATATACTACAACCAACTAAAGACTGCCATCCAGGCTATGCCTTGCATTACCTCGAACACGCTTTACAGATTCAGGCCATTAATAAGGTTCAACGTAGATTGCCACTTCATCTACATCACACCGTGTGTCGATAAGCATCACCAGCAGTTACAGTCCTACTACAAGTTGATAGAGGAAGACTTAGAAGAGATTACTAAGGAGTGGTCATCGAACCTTCTCATTCTAGAGAAACCCGCCGATATGTTTGATGTTGATAGCCCAAAGACTGTATTGGACACACTGGTACCAAGCAAAATGAAGAATCCTGAAGAGGTTCACAAAGTAGACATCACATCTGTAAGGACTGCCTCTATCACACCAGACAAAGGAGGTGATGGAGAAGAAGTTGAAGGTGCAAAGATAGAACAACAGAAAGGTGAAGTAACACCACCTAGGAACAAAGAAGACTCATCAAAGAAAAGGAAGGTCTCACCTCTAAAAGTGTCCTCCCGAAAGAAACCTAGGACCCATGTAACCAAGATGTGAACTTCCCTCACATTGCATGACTTTGATTTCATCATTGCAGCGGTGAATGATGCGTCGAAGGAGATAGTAGATAAGCAGAAGGTGAAGCAGGAATAGATGTATGACCGTATACAGATTGAACTCTAAGGAGTTCAACATGCACTCCAGTCCAACCGCATAGTACGCACTGCGCCTTTGCCAGCAGGGACAACAGAACTAGGAGACGAACCAGCCTGACTTCACCAGATTGTCGACTAGGTCGAAGCTCACCTTAGATGAGATCAAGAGGAAACAACACAAGCCACCCACACTTTGGCGCAAGCACAAGAAGCCCTGTTGGAACAACACAGTAATGCAGAACGAGAGAAGCTTGCTATGCAGGAGAAATTTGATGAAGAGAAAGCAGAGCTACAATGAAGCAAGGAAAAGTTGCTTGCAGAGCAGCTCCATATCAAGGAACTAGTAAATAGAGCACTTTGCTCTGCGATCGTTATCGAAGTACCAATTGAAGAGAGAGTTCCACAGAAGGTGGCCCAGCTTGAAGACATTATACAAAAGCTACAACAACACATTTCCGACCTAGAACTCTGCGTTGTGCCCGAGACCCCTTAGGAGATAAGAGACCAGCGCAAAGCAACTTCTCAGAGCACAATTGACTGATTGAAAGCTCTTGCCTCGGAGTGCAAGCAACTCAGCAACCAGAGTGCTCAAATCTACAAGAACCTTACAGAGAATTCAGAGTTACAGGCGTTGGAGTAGCAGCTACAGAAAGAAAAGCAGCATGTAGATACATTACAGGCACAACTGAAGGCTTTGTCTACAGTAGATAGAATAAAATGATCTCATGAACAACACACAGATCAACACCAGATACACATGACCTAGAGAAAAGTGATGGAAGTCACTCAGCGCATCCAACCGGTGCATGACAAGGCATGCATATTATTTGCTAAGATTGAAATCCAGGGAGCATAACTTAAGAAAGTCGTCATCACTGCAGAATAGCACCTGGAAGGACCAATAAATGACACAGTGATCCTGGAATTCACCTATTAGGAGGCCACAACAAAACAACAATTCGAAGCAGCTCGAGCCAAGCTCGATGCCTTCGAAGAAGAATTGTGCATACCAGAGTGACTCGGGATGAGTCACAAGTGAGTGTTGGGGGCTTGTTGGCCCTTGACCAAGTTTTGGGATAACCTTGGTCATTTTGACCTATTTTGGAGCTGCAAAAGCCAATCAAAGAAGGACCTCCAAGAGAATCATCTCGGTCCACTTTTGGTCCCTATTAGGGTTTTTGGGTTTATGTAATGGGAAAGGGATGTCGGCCCGTGGGTTTACCCATGCTTAGGCCCACTTTTGTATGTATAAATAGATGTCTAGGCAAAGTAAGTAGAAGACAGTAATGCATCTATGTGATGTATGGAAGACAACTTAGTGCTAATAATTAGATCTGTTTGATTGGATGTGGATTGTAAATGCTCTGTGCATGATCATAAGAAGCTTGCAGAGCTAAGTGCAAGTTGTTGTAAGAGGCTTTGTGCTGAAGTGCAAGGAAGAAGGATCTAGCGAGCTGTGCAAATCTTTTGTCCTTTGTGAGGAAAGGTTTTGTGCTTTGTGTTGTAACTGACGATTGAAGATACTAATAAAGAAGAAGAGTTGGTGGACGTAGCCCCAGGGTGAGGGTAAACCATCCAAATCTATGTGTAACGCTATGTGCTTTGATTCATTGTATTTATCTTTGCTTATGCTATGTGTTTCTAATATGTTCACTTATGCTTTGTGATTCTTAGATATATATGATTGTTAGATCTAACATGTATGTGAGTGCTTAGTGCTGATATGCAAGATCTGATGTGTTTAATGTTGCTAAGTGCTGAAATACTGTAGACCTAAGTGAATATTGCGATGCTTTGTGTTGTCTGCGAAGTAGAGTAAGGGTTGGATATTAATGGTTGATTGATGCTAAGTGTGTTGTAAGTAGTATAATCACAGATCTGTGTCCCAGCTAAGGTTGCAGACATCTGAGTCCTGCAACCACCCCTGCCTCTACCTCGGGTGAGACTTCATCTTCTTCGCAGGTGTTGTCGAAAGGGTCGGTAGTTAGGGTTTTGTTGGTGCGCTCTTGAGCATTGAACCCTGGGTCTGCCCCTGTGCCAACAAATGGTTCAGTTGTCGAGACTGAAACTGTGATTGTTGGGAACTAGAGAAGAAGAAGCTTTGTGCAAAACAAGCTTTGTGCATAGATCTGTGCCCTAGTGTGCATCATTCTACTTAACCTTGGAAGCTCTGTGCGAGAAAAGAGATCAGATCTATGAGAAAAGAGATCAAATATACGAAAAAAGAGATCAGATCTACGAGAAAAGAGGTCATATCTGCAAGAAAGAGGTAACATTTGTAATTTTTGTGCTCTGATAAAGGTAAGAATGGTTAAAAGTTTTAGATCTGGAAGCATTGTGCTCTGTAGAAGTAAAATAAGTGAAATTTTTTGTTTCTAGAGTATGGATCTAGTTATGTTTGATAGATTATGTCCTAGCTTGAAAACTAGGGCATTAATAGATGAAAGAAAGTTTGACATGAATAGATCTGAAAAGAATAATGGTAGATATGTTATACCTATGCATAGAAAGAATGTTTTGAATAACAAATGGATGCAGGACCCTAGAAAGAATTTTTTGCAGGATAACTACCATGATCCTAGTGCGCAGTGCATAAGAGGTTGGGGATCATTTAAAAGAAAGAGAGGATTGACCCTATGTTACAGTTGCAGAAGACCAGGACAGCTAGCTAAGGAATGTCCTGGTGGAAGATATAGTTGTCTCTGTTGCAAAGCTTTGGACCATGAAGTATTGGATTTCCCTAGAATGATTGCTAAGCTTGAAAAATGAATATGCACGAAGAAAACCCTAAGGCATCCCCAGAGATAGAACAGCCTTAGAAAAAATCAAAGAAAGTATTATTCCAGATGAAAGAAACCCTGATTGAACACCGACATGTCATATTAGCGGATATATTTAGAGAAAAAGAATGCACTGAAGTAAGGATAGGGGACTTCGACATTAATTGTGTTCTAGATGAGGAAACACAGATGAATATCATGACAGAGAGAACGTGGGAAGATGTAGGAAATCCTACCATGATCCCTTCATTAAGAGGAATAGGTTTCTTTAGAGGAAAATTGGTAAACCTATGTGGAAGGCTCACTCAGATATCTACGCATGCTCATTGAACCTCGACTGAAGAAGATTTTGAGATTATTAAGTTTATTGAGGACAATGCCCCGTTTACTATGTTACTTGGAAGACCTTAGATTAACAGAGATCAAGTTTGACAGGAATAAGACGGAAGAGTTTTGGAGAAGAAGAAACAAGAATTGAAAAAATTTATGACCAAGAAGATTGCACAATTGATTGAGGAATAGAAGAATCCCCTTAACACTAGAGACCTCAATGTCGAAGCTGAAAGAATGTCAGAAAGCTCATGGACGACCAAAGCACCTGTCCTAGAGAAAGAATAATTATTACCCCAGTGAAAATTTCAACAACGCGCAGTGACTATGCTAAAAGAAGATAGAAATCATAATGGAAAAAAACAAACCAAGTTGAAGATTACGGGGAGAAAGTTAAGTAAAAAGAGGGCAAAGATTGAAAATTTACAAGAGACCCCGGATGGAACATCACAGAAAGAAAACTTGCAGAATGGGAGCTTCATCGAGATATCAGGACCACGACTTATGGAACTTCGTCGACGCGAAGAAATATAGCCGTTGAACCGATATACCCATTCAACTTCTGCCCCAAACAGATAGAAAAGAATTAAAGGATCACCACCAGACCATTGGACCTCTTCATAATGGATAGATCAACGACAATGGAAGCCTCATACCCGTTGAAAATAGACTGTTTCTGTATTTCTTATTTAGCTCGTCGCGCCAGGCCCGAAGAACACTTTTTCCAACTGATAATTCGAAGCCCTAGAACCAGTGATTGTATACAGTGGTCATTGCAATTTGATTATTCATCCTAGTGCAGTATCTATGATTATCATGACCTCGATTATTTTTCCCGAGAGCGTATGTCCGACGAGCTCACCGCAATCGAAGAGTCCATCATAGAGTTCCTCCTTGATTTGATGATAGAGAGAGGGGTGAAATCATGAAGGTGGGTTACACTTTTGCTTGTTTTATGACAAAAAAAACTGTATTTTCACAAGTTATTCAACTTCCGACATATAAAAGTATTTTTTTTATTTAGAATTTCACTTTACAGTAAAAACAAAAATTGTGAAGAATTGTGTTAGCTTTCTAATGACTATTTTTCAATTTTTTTTTATCACGATTTGAT
>ML779613.1:1126461-1144424 GCA_009831015.1 Picea engelmannii | reverse complement strand
CGTTAAATTTGACGTGAAAATTTTCGGCCGAATAATATTTCGGCCGAAAGTAATATTTGTTCGGCCGAAAAATTGCCGCTAGAAATTTTGGAGACCCGATTGTCACGAAAGTGTTACCCAGCTTCATGATTTTACCCAGAGTCATGTTGGAAAGAGGAATGCCCACCGGAATCCAAGCATCATCGACAAGAGGAGAAACAACCTCTCCATCCACTACTCAAGCCAGACCATCTTGCCAGGTCGATGAGAAGCGAACGAAACATAAGGATGATCTTGCGAATGCTAAACTAATTCCAGGCATTTTTCCCACTTACCTACCCCCCTGTGTGGTGAAATCAACTGTGACAGTGTGCCTCAATAATTCGAGTATGCTATGGTTACTGCATACCTACCAAAAGGGGTGCACGCAGTTTGTGCTGATCAGGACAAGCTCGCAACATTGAAATTCAGTGACTTCAACCTTGGTGAAAGGAAAGTCTATAGTATGCTCGCTCTACACAAGTATATAATGAAGACCAAGGGAAAGAACTCGAAGATCGTCCCACATTCTTGGACCCAAAACCTCGCGCAGTCAACGTTGTTGAATGTCATGAAGATCCCGCACTTTGGCAGACACCAGGAGGTGAATGCATGTGTAAAGTTGCTTCTGTATTGCTATCACAGAGGCTACTTGTGGTTGAACTGCCATGTCATGGTAGATCCCACCTTGATTAATTGGATCACAAGACTCAGGATGCAAGGACCTGATCCACAGAATTTCTATGCTGGAAAAACCATCGACAGAGTGCTAGTAGCAAAGATCAAAGAAACCTATGGCGATGTCGAAAAAGGAATGCGAGGCTACAAGGTAGCCTCTATTCAAAGTGACGCAATGCACCTTGCATGTTAGTTGATTGCAGGCAAGTTAGTCCACAAGAACAGACCAACACAAGTAATTGGCTTCGTCGTTGACCTCGCAGGGAAGTGCGTGGAGGGTCTGCAGATGAACTGGGCACAAAACCTTGTCAATCAACTAGAGCTTGATTTCATAGAAGCACAAGACCAAGGGTATGAGTTCCACTTCAGCTGGCTACTCATACTAATCGACTTCATCTCTTGGGAGCTACTAGAAGAAGCAACGTTTCCAAAGATTGAGCCCTTCAAACCATTGGCTGCGAAGTTTTGTACGTTGTGGTACTCCAACCACATGAACAAGCAATGGAAGTCGAATGTCATCTTTCATGTATACTACAACCAACTGAAGACCACCATCCAGGCTAGGCCTTGCATTACCCCGAACATGCTTTATAGATTCAGGCCATCAATAAAGTTTAGCTCAGACCACCACTTCATCTACATCACACCGTGCACCGATGAGCATCACCAGCAGTTGCAATCCTACTACAAGTTGATAGAGGAAGACTTAGAAGAGATTAGTAAGGAGTGGTCAGTGTACCTTCTCATTCCAGCAAACCTCGTCGAGCTGTCTGATGTTGATAGCCCAAAGACTGTATTGGACACACTGGGACCAAGAAAAATGAAGAAGCCTGAAGAGGTTTACAAAGTAGAAAACACATATGTAAGGACTGCCTCTATCACACTAGATGAAGGAGGTGATGGCGAAGAAGTAGAAGGTGCAGAGATCGAACAATAGAAAGGTGAAGTACCACCACCTAGGGACGAAGAAGACTCATCAAATAAAAGGAAGGTCTCACCTCTAAAAGCATCCTCCTGAAAGAAACCTAGGACCCATGTAACCGAGATGCGAACTGTCCTCACATTGGATGACATTGATTTCATAATTGTAGCGGTGAATGATGCATCGAAGGAGATAGTAGAGAAGCAAGAGGAGAAGTAGGAACAGATGTATGACCGTATAGAGATCGAACTGCAAGGATTTCAGTAGGCACTCCAGTCCAGTCGCGCAGTACACACTGCGCCTTTGACAGCTGGGACAATAGAACCAGGAGACAAACCAACCCAATTTCACTAGATTGCTGACATGGTCAAAGCTCACCTTAGATGAGCTCAAGAGGAAACAACACAAGCCACCTAGGCTTTGGCACAAGCACAAGAATCCCTGTTAGAACAGCGCAGTAATGCAGAACGAGAGAAGCTCTCTATGCAGGAGAAATTTGATGAAGAGAAAGTAGAGATACAATGAATCAAGGAACAGTTGCTCGCAAAGAAGCTTGAGATCAAGGAACTAGTCAACAGAGCACTCCACTCTGCAACCGTTATCGAAGTACTGGTTGAAGAGAGAGTTCCATAGAAGGTGGACCAGCTTGAAGACATTATACAGAAGCTGCAGTAATGCATTGCCGACCTAGAATTCCATGTTGTACTCGTGACCCCTCAAGATATAAGAGACCAGTGCAAAGCAACTGCTCGGAGCACAGTTGACCAATTGAAATCTCTTTCCTCGGAGTGCAAGCAACTCAGCAACTAGAGCACCCAAATCTACGAGAACCTTAAAGAGAATCTGGAGTTACAGGTGTTGGAGTTGTAGCTCCAGAAAGCAAATCAGCATGTAGATACATTACAAGCACAACTAAAGGCTCTGTCTGCAGTAGATAGAATAAAACAATCTCATGAACAACGCACAACTCAACAATAGATACACATGATCCAGAGAAAAGTGATGGAAGTCACTCAGTGCATCCAACCGGTGCAAGACAAGGCATGCATATTATTTATTGAGATCGAAATCCAGGGAGAAGAACTTAAGCAAGTTGTCATCACTGCAGAACAACACCTGGAAGGACCGATAAACGACACAGTGATCCTGGAATTCACCTAGCAAGAGGCCGAAGCAGCTCGACCCAAGCTTGAGGCCTTCGAAGCAGAATTGCGCATACCAGAGTGACTCGGGACGAGTCACAAGTGAGTTTTGGGGGCCTATTGGCCCTTGACCACGTTGGGATAACCTTGGTCATTTTGACCTATTTTGGAACTACGATAGCTAGTTAAAGAAGGACCGCCAAGTGAAGCATCGTGGTCCACTTTTGGGCTCTATTAGGGTTTTTGGGTTAATGTAATGGGAAAGGGATGTCGGCCAGTGGGTTTACCCACGCTTAGGCCCACTTTTGTATGTATAAATAGATGTCTCAGTGAAGTAAGTAGAAGACAGTAGTGCATCTATGTGATGTATGGTAGATGGCTTAGTGTTAATAATTAGATCTGTGTGATCTGATGTGGATTGTAAATGCTCTGTGCATGATCATAAAAATCTTGCAGAGCTAAGTGCAAGTTGTTGTAAGAGGCTTTGTGCTGAAGTGCAAGGAAGAAGGATCTAACGAGCTACGCAGATCTTCTATCCTTTGCGAGGAAGGGTTTTGTGCTCTGTGTTGTAACTGATGATTGAAGATACTAATAAAGAAGAAGAGTTGGTGGATGTAGCCCCATGGTGGGGGTGAACCACATAAATCTGTGTGTAACACTCTGTGATTTGATTCATTGTGTTTATCTTTTCTTATGCTATGTGTTTCTGATATGTTCACTTATTCTTTGTGCTTCTTAAATATATGTGATTGTTAGATCTGACATGTATGCGAGTGCTTAGTGCTGATCTGCAGGATCTAATGTGTTTACTATTGCTAAGTGTTGTAATACTGTAGACCTAAGTGAATATTGCGATGCTCTGTGTTGTCTACGAAGTAGAGTAAGGGTTGGATATTAATGGTTGATTGATGCTAAGTGCATTGTAAGTAGTATAATCATAGATCTGTGTCCCAGTTAAGGTTGCAGACATCTGAGTCCTGCAACCACCCCTGCCTCTACCTCGGGTGAGACTTCATCTGCTTCGCAGGTGTTGCCGAAAGGGCCAGTAGTTAGGGTTTTGTTGGTGCACTCTTGAGCATTGAACCCTAGTTCTGCCCCTGTGCCAACACATGGATAAGAATTAATGCATAATGTTATGAATGCTATCAATGAGGATCCTTTTGACAAGTGAATAATGTTATGAATTTTATCAACGAAGATCCTTTAGAGCCATGGTTATGGAATAAAAATTGGATTTGAATGTAATGTTGTCATGGGAAATGGTCTTGTATAAATGGAATGAAATTCTTATTTGGGATAGAAGTAAACCTTTTATGGGAATGAAATGTAGCAAGCACATAGTCCTCAAATGCTCAACTCTCATTGACCATTCTATTATTTTCTTTACGCTACCTTCAACAACTAACTAAAACTATTTACTAGGTCCTTCAAAACAAGATTTTGGATTGCATTTAAGATGCACATTTATAAGTTGCAAGCCAGAGGACTAGGCTAGCAATAATGAAAAGAAGTGGCATGTGAAATAGAAACAATATCATGAGGAAATCAATGACTCCATTTTTCCATTATTGATTAATAGTAGCTAGAAAAATGAAGAAATGGTGAAGAAATTGAGTAAGGATTTAATGGGAAAATATATAATGAAACCAAATGTTAGGTATGGTGCATGTACTATGGATATGATTTTACCAAATGTGGTCAGCTAGTTTGAGATGTAGCCTCACATCCTTTTGGATGAAATCTAGAAAATGATACAACAATAATGCAAGGAAACTTGCAAAATGATTAAATGGAAAGAGTTGCAAAATAGATCTTGAAAGCACCTACTAATAAAAGGCTAGCCCTACTTAACTTGACATGAATGAGAGATAAAATTAAGTGTTGCAAACCCAAGTTTATCTAACTAAGTTATTGTACTACAGTGCTAAAATAAACCTATTACAAAATGGAATTAAACCTACTTCAGTTAACCTACTATAAAAATAATTCAATATACTTTGTTTAACCTATTGTAAAGTTGAACCAAAGCACTAGAAAACATAGCTATTTATACTTGAAGTGGCTTGCTGCAAAGTTCAAGAGAACAGAGTTAGTAGTACATCCTCGTCAATGGCATAAAACCATGAAGTTTACTTGAAATGACATGATGTAATTTGCTACAAGTAATGAAGAATATTTGCAGTAAATGATGCATGACATAAAATGGAAACAATATGGACTAAAGATAGTTGAAAGAAAAGAAATGTAACACCACACATAGATTCCTTTTTCATCCTTGAGTGGGCCCTCCCCAAGCCTTTTACAAGTAACCTAGAAAGACTACCAAAAGTGAGAAATTTGGAAGTAAACTTTCTTCTTTAGAATATTAATCCCTAACAACAATACATCCTCCATAAGTTTCAATTCCTTAACTCTATAAGAATTCATAATTCTCCAAGAATAAATGAGACTAGCTAAGGTTAATCCCTAGATCCTATTTATGCAAAAAAGACTACATCATTCAACACTTCATCAATCCTTGATTGGAGGGATCATGTCTTTAAGATCCCTATAATTAGGGGCCTATGTTTTAGGGACCAAATCCCCTTCTAGATTAACCCTTCTCAACCAACAATTCAAGTGGATATGATGCTAGATTTGGTGCCTTAGGTGATTGAAGGATTGGTTGGCCTTGGAGGTTGATAAGGGAACACAAACCCCCTTTTATCTCATGTAGATTTTGGTTAATGAATTACTTGAACTTTGACTTGCTAGATCCATAGGCTAGTACATTCTTAGGTATGCATGAAATCATCCTTGTGCAAATAAAAATGATGATGTAGTTATTGTTGCCTCTCTTTTTTATTCATTGTTGTTGATCTCCACATGCATGCCTCAAGTTATAAGTCATGTATTGGGTAATGGAACACTTTACATGATATCCAACATCTCTCTCTACCTTCTTCCACTCATCCCTCTACAATTGACATTTTTTTTTAAATAACTACAGGACGTCGATATTGCGACGTCTGGTAATGTCGGTCCCATAGCAAACACGTCGGAGATGAATAACTGATCGTCGGTGGAGAGACGTTACCATGCATCGGTCTTACGACATATGGTAACGTTGCTCCCATAGAAAACATGTCAGAGATGAATAATTGACCGTCGATGGAGCAACATTATCATACATCGGAATACCAACGTATGATAGCGTCGCTCCCATAGAACACACATAGTGGAGACTGACGAAATGGGACGTCTAAATTCCAATGTCTATAGCGTCGATGTAGTGATGACTATATGTGGTTTGGACAGTCAAATCCAAGATTACACATGTCCACATGAAACGTCGCAATAGAGATGATAGCTATGGCATCGAAAAAGTGACGTCATGTGAAACAACATTTGAGGCAGTCCATTGTTTTTCGTTCTCCCAACAATATAAAGTGGCAATTGCATCGAATGCACCATCAGAATTTGACCCAAATGTACTAGTGCCTCTATTATGATGTTGTTGGCACTAACATTTTCTTATGATATTTCTTTACAATGAGATAAAAGAAGAAATATTCTTGAAGAAATTAGATGTATTTGTTGTAAAAGGGGGAGAATACATGGTGTGTCAGGGGAAGAGATCATTATATGGCTAGAAGCAGAACCCAAGACAAAAGGTAAAAAAATTTTGAGAAATACATTATGGGACAAGGATTCATAAGAAGTGAAGCAGGCCATTGTTTTTACTTCAAGACTGTACTAACTTTATTATCTAGTCTTATATGTTGATGCTATTATTTTGATCAATGATTGTATTAAGAAACTAATGAAGGATACTAAGTCCCAATTGTAACATGATTTTGACATGAAGGACTTAGGTGAGTTGCAATATGGCTTGAGAATTGAGGTGAAAAGATACCATCAAAATAGTGAGTTGTATATTAATGAAAAAAAGTATGTAGAAAACATACTTTCAATCTCTTTAGGATGGATAAGTGTAAACCAACTTGCAGTACATTTAAGGTGGGTGTGTGTTTGTTGATTAACATGAGGCCTAAGAGAAAACACGAGGAAGATGATATGGTAAAAGTTCCATATGCTAGTTTGGTTGGTAGCATTATGTATGCAATGGTTTGCACAAGGCCAAATATTGCACATGTAGTAGGAGTTGTATGTAGGTATATGGAAAATCCAAGGAAAGAGAATGGGGCAATGGTCGAGAGGACTTTAGGCACCTATGACAAACCATTGACTATGTTATTTTTTATTAGGGAGATTGAAGAAAGAAGCTTCATGTGCATGGGTTTGTTGATACCAATTGATGTTAAGTGGGTAGGTAATGTGGACAATGCATAGTCCACTAATGCATATAAATTTACATTGTTTGAACTAGTGAATTGGAAGACTAAGAGGCAACAAGTTGTTTCTAGTTGAGTATTGATACAAAGTACATTGCATCTATAGTGACTTCTAAGGAATGTATTATGAAATCTCTTTGGTTGCAAAATTATGAAAATATATTGGACTTGATCATGGGCCCATGCCTATTTGTTGTGACAATCATAGTGTTATTTCTTTGGCAAAGAATCTCATGTTTCAACCACATACAAAGCATATTAGGGTGAAATTCCCCTACATTAGAGAGGTGGAGTCTAATTAGGAAACTATAATCAAGGTTAGGACTATGATTCAAGATAATGTGGGAGAGTGGTCTTTAACCAAGGTAGTGGATGGATGGAAATTTGCATAGTGTAGGGCCACAGTGGGGATTCAACCTTCATCGATGCAACTTTTAAGTGATAGATTGTTATCATATTGTGAGTTACATTACACATGTAACTGGCAATTCCATTTGTATATAGAATGCGTAAAGAAATATCTGGAGTGATTTCTTTTGTTTTAGAAGCAAAGTTGCTTCCCAATTGTATTCATGATTTTAGGGTAACACTCCTTCAATGTTTGTACATTATTTATAAAAGAAAAGAAAACAACAAAGCACACAATGGTTTGTCCTAGTGAAAAGAAAACTTCTTTGTTGATGTGTGTGCTTCTTTTCTATGGTTGTTTTGTTATGTGGAAGATGTTTATGTTATAGGTTCTTCCCTATTTGTTGTGGGTTTCTCTCAAGATTTAACATCTACTCCAATATTAAATATTTTTAGGAGTTTTATAATTATTATTCAAAACATTCTGAAAAATAATATTCTCTTCATAATTTTGCAAAATAAAAAGTCCAAATTTTACTTAAAAGTGAGCATAGATGAAAATTTGATCTTATAATTAACACTAAGAAATCTGTCAAAACCTTTTACTCAAAACATTGTTTGGGATATTTTTTTATTTTATTTGTTATAATATTTAATCATTTTAAATTTCTCTTTGAATTACTTTATCTCACTTAAATTATTGATTACTAAGCTCTCTTCCTTTGAGTTAGCTAACCAAGAGCTCTCTCTAAACCAATTCAATCCACATCATGGCTTAAAAAAAACCTTTAAAACCACAATTGTAACTATATAAATCAACATATAAACTAAACAACATGGTGTACTTTAGAATCTCAAATCTTATGGTTCCCTAACATTTTTACTAGAATTATTTGGCAAAATTATTACTTAAGTTCCATGTCAAGCAATTGTGTCACCCTCAACTGAACTGCGATTGTAACTTTATAAATCAACATATAAACTAAACAACATGGTGTAATTTAGAATCTCAAATCTTATGGTTACCTAACATTGTTTAGGTAAAATTATTTGGCAAAATTATTACTTAACTTCCATGTCAAGCAATTGTGTCACCCTCAACCGATAGCCCAATCCATATGTTCTAAAAAGGCATAACCGTTGGGAGTCTTTTTTACTCATTCTTGGACTCATGTTTTGGTAATTTCCCATGGTCTCAAAATTCTTATGGTACATTAAAGGTTATAGTATATCCATTAATTTTCTAATATTTTCCTCTTTTCTAAAGCTTTCATTATATAATCAAATCAAATAATTTGATGTAAAAATTTAAATTAAAATATTTAAAATCAACACAGCCAAATAATATAATTATTTATAAAAAAAACTATTACTTTAAACAATATATAATTATTTAAATTATTTAATTTTGTATAAAAATTATTATATTATAAGTGTAAGTAATATATACCTTGCAATAATCTAATTAAAATATATATTTGTTTAGGATGGGAAGAACTAATTCTAGCATACTTATTAAAAATAGTCTTGTCTAGTAGCTTAAATCTTATAATAATTAAAAGGCTAGTGAAAATTTAATATTATGAACTTTATAGATTTGCAGGCATAACAATAGAATTTAAAGATACAAGAGCAGGCATAACTTTAACCATTTTATAAACATACTTTGTGAAAAACTTTGCGTTCCCTCCCTTGCATACATATATAGTTAGGGATTTCTAAAGGCAACGAGGCCGCCTCAACCTTAGATAAGAAAACAACAGAACTTGCCTTGACATGGCAGTTGCACATGCTTCTTTCATATCCAACTGTGATGGATTGCCTTTTACTCTCCAATCGAAATTGTGCAACAACTGAGCCAATGCAAACTCAACTGATCCAATGCAAACTCAACTAAGCCAATGCAAACTCCACCATCATAATATAATAGCCATGGTAGATATTGGGAATCTTCTTCTTCCTTCCTTGAAAAAAATCATTCTGAAATATGATGGACCTTCTGATAAATCCATACCATGTTCTTTCACCTGCATAAACCTCACTGGCTTGAATTCCTAATCATTTGGCCTCCACACAATGGGATCCCTTCTTATAACCCACAAGTTCATAATTACCATTGTTTTCTTACATATATAGTACTTTCCCATTGTGAGAACCTCTATAGCAGAGGCATGAGGAAGTGCTAGCGGAAACTATGGGTATAACCATAGCGTCTCTTTCACCACACATTGGAGGTATACCATGCATGCCAGATCCGACTCCTTTATTATACCATGTTGGCCAACCACCGATTCCATTTATTCCTGCAATCTTTTCATTGCATGAAGATGATGCCTTAGTAGCTCACTCATTGTCCATTCTAATACATTTGCAGATGTCTCCATTCCTAGGATAACAACCTCTGCAGAAATACAAATAAAAACATAAAAGTTAAATTGGATCACAGCTTTTAAAAATATCACCATAGCTTTTAAAAATATAACCATCAGCAGGCACACATTTGTTGGGTAGAATTCAAATTTGAAATAAAATCCATGTCCATTTATCAACATACAATTAACCCGAGCGTTATTCTCATCCATCGATTACTATATCGATCCAAGTGGGATACGATATGTCATGGTTGTCGATTTGATGTCTATCCAAGTAACATAACGTACGTCATCTGCAGATAATGGATGCAATGGTATGGAGGTCATTTGTGATCATGATCATGATACGATATATCCATGTATGCCTTCCTACGAATGAGTGATGCCAGCTTATGGAGGTCTGAGGAGGGCGTCATCGATGGTAGAATGAAGGAAACTTATACATTTGTACATTAGGGCACCTAACAATAGTCTTAATTAGTCTACAACAGGCTGCTTATTGCTCGTTGTCGACAATGGTAGAATGTGGGCAGCCTATACGTTTGTACATCTGGGCACCCTGACGACAGTCTTAATTAGTCCGCCACAGGTTGGATAGTGTTCGCCTTGCTTTCATGGTCGCTGACCACACTAACAAACTTTGTATCAACTTCAGAGGAGGATTTCGAGCGAGCATGGGATTTCGAGCAGCAAGGAGCATCAGGGAACAACGAGCAGGGGCTTTCGAGCAGGGAACAATGACTGAGCAGCCAAGGAATATTCGGAATAAATAATATGCAGAGCTGTCAAGGAAGAGGTGGGCCACAGAGGCTATAGCTGCAAGAGGTTTAGGTGGGCTCCCAAATTATCATTCATTTGTCTCCAATAGATAGGCAGGTATTGTCTTGTTTTTGTTTCTTATTCTGTGTTTCTTTTTTTCTTGTCCCCTATGGCAATGACAATACATTCAACACACATAAAAAATGGACAAGAGGTACTCATCTCAAGTGAAACAAACCATTTAGGTCAAGTGAAAATTGCTTCTTCAAGAAAAGCAGGGAAGTGGGTTTGGGTCAATGCCAAACAATTTCGGGGTATTTTAAAACATAGAGTTGCTCGTCTAAAATGGGAGAAGACAAGGAAAAAATTGGCCCTCCATAATAAACTTTCAAACAAGCCTCTTTTGCAAAGGTGAAACAACAACATGACTAAAGGCAATAGTGATTATGTGTTGTACAGCCCCACATCCACACCTCTCACATGGTCACCTGACCTGTATGTGCAAGAGTTACTAAATGCCAAGAGGAGAATGAAGGTTTTGGAAGTCAAAGGGCATGAGAGAGACCTTTAAATCCAACTATTGACAGTAGAAAATTGAGACTTAGCAGAAAACAATAAAGTTTTAATAGATCAAGTGACAATGTTGCAAGAAGTCCTTTTCGAAGCAAAGGATGAATGGCAAGGCTTGAAGGTTGCTAGGAAAATCAGAGAAGATTCTGTTGTGGAAATTAGAGAGGGGATGAACTCTAAAACACCCAAAGCAGAAGGGAAAACAGGTGAACAAGCATACACCCATGGAGTGAAAGCAAGGGATGAAGAGAAAGGGGATTTTACAAAAAAATCCAAAACTTAGGCACATGTCATTAGCAATTCTGCTCATAAGGAAAAAGAAACACACAGCCAGGGAGACGACATGCAAGGTAGAGAAAACAAGGAAAGACATGGCAGAGCAATAAACTTAATTATCAAAGGTGTGAGAGAGTATGGAAAAAATGAGTGTACTCTTGATTTTGCAATTAATTTTTTGAAGGACAAGTTATTTTGGCAAGGTCGAATTTGCCAAGCATGGAGGGTGGGTAAGCCTAGTGGCGAGAGAGTTAGGCCCATAAAAGTCATCATGTCAAGCATACGTGACAAACAAATTCTCCTAGGCAAGAAGAAACTCTTGAGAGGCTCTCGCTTTTTTCTAGATGAAGATTTAACTATTAGACAACAAAAGGAAAGAAGGGAAGAGTTGTCAAAGGTTAGGGCGGCAAGGGATGAGGGAAAAAGGGCATGGTTGTTCAAAGGAAAAATTGTTATTTCATTTTTCGAAGCTCATTCTAAAACAAGACAACAAGTTGGTAGCCAAGAAGAGACAACAATTTCATTAGCAGGAAAATATGAAACAAGGCCAATATGGAAAAATAGGGGTGAAGACTCAACTTTAATTCTTGTAGACCAAAACAAATAGCAATCAAATTACTCCCAGGTTTCCTTAAGATTAGTTTGTTGGAATTGCAAAGGTTATCCTTGGAGGCAGGGACCTGGGTTAGGGCCTATCGCGGAAGATAGAGACATAATTTGTCTATTGGAAACACATGAGCATGAGGGGTGCAAGACACCTATGTTTGAAGAGTATGTGAATATGGCAGTGTGGAACAAAGCAGCTGAAAATGGTAAAGGACACAGGGGTATCATGGTCTTAGTGAAGAGAAAAAAAGGCCATCGCATTTAGTTAGAAAGAGAAGACTCAAATAAACAATTCATTTGGTTTAAGATATCAGAAAATGGTAACATCATCAGGATTGCATCATGTTATTTTGCCGCACAAGTTTCAAAAAACTACAAAAATAGGGGGCTTGACAACAAAGACCCCTTTGCAGCCTTAAAAAATGATATTGCAAGGTACTCTCAACTAAGTGAAGTCCTTATAGTGGGGAATTTCAATGCTAGGAAAGCATGTGAACAAGCTAGTATTCTTCGTTGTAAGGAAGATTGCAACCCCATTTGGCTTACAGAAGAAAGAAATCATCAATGGACAAGAGTCTCAGAGGACAACAAAAGATGCAAACTTTTTGGGGAACAACTGCTTACTTTATGTGGGGCATTTGACTTAATCATTTGTAATGGGTTAGCTAGATGGGCGAATTCTGGCAATTTCACCTGCAATACCTACAGTGGAACAAGTGTAGTAGACTATGCAATTTGTTTACATGGCTTGTGTGAGAAAATGAAGGAAGTTTTGATTGGTGAACAAATGTGGGAGTTGAAATATGATCATAAACCAATATATTGAAGTCTAACTTGGGTTGAACAACAACAGGAGGGGAATACAAATCAACACATTCATCAACCTCCTTCAAAGGGCAGAATTATGTTGACTCAAAAAAACTGTAACACCTTCAAGATAGTGCTAAAGAGGTTGTTTAACAAGGAGAAAATTCTGTCCCAGGGCCTTCATAGCCATGAGCTAACAAATTTAATCCAAAGCGCACTTACAGAATGCAAAAGAGCAAAAAATAGGAAATCTGAAACAAATTGTTTTCTGGTTAATATTTGGTTTGATGAGGAATGCAAAACAGCAAGGAAAACTTTGAAAGAGTCAAGCCAGAAAGAAATAAACATAAAAGCTTACAAGCAAATTGTAAGAAAGAAAAAAGTTGATTTCATGATCTCAAGGAGGGAGGAACTAATCTTCTTGGGGAAAAATAGCCCCAAGTTATTTTGGAAGGAACTCCAAACGGAAAAGAAACAAAATGAAAATAATATCACAGCCTATCAATGGTTTGAGTATGCAAAGCAGCTTTATGAGCAATATCCTAAGGTGGACCTCCCTTCCTTGGTCAACACTAATACTAAGCTCTTCCCTGTGCAAGAAATTGAGGCGGGTATCAAAAAGTTGGGTGTTGGAAAAGCAAAAGATTTAGTTGAACTCCAAGCAGAATTTCTAAAATGGGGTTAAAAAACTCTTGCACCTCACATTATGAAAAATTTCAACAACATCATTTAGCAGGGATTCCCTACAGATTGGACAATGAGCCTAGCAATACCGCTTTTCAAGAGTGGGGATGTCAACAATCCCTCCAACTATAGGACAACAATGATATACCCCTTGTTTGCAAAGTTATTTGGAAGTATGCTAGAAAATAGAATCAACAAGTGGGCAGAAGAAGGGGATACGCATGCTAAAGGGCAAGCAGGTTTCAGAGCTAAACACTCAACGATTGATCACGGTATAACTCTAAGGCACATCATTGAAAAAGTGTGGGAGAAAAGAGAGGAAGCCTTTTGTTGCTTTGTCAATTTCAAAAAAGCTTTTGACACAGCCCCTAGAGATAAGCTTTGGCATAGAATGGAGGAACTCGGGGTTCCTATACATCTTAGAGCAGTCATTCATAGGCTATATGAGGAGGTTAAAGTCAAAATTAGAACGTTAGTTGGTATCTCCGAAAGTTTCAGGAGTGATATAGGAGTCAAGCAAGGGTTCCCATTGTCCCCTACCCTTTTTGGTTTATATATAGACAAACTTGAAGAGTGGTTAAACTCACAGGAGGGTGATGGTGTTCTTTTGGGGGATTTTGTGATAAGGCTTCTTTTGTATGCAGATGACCTTATTCTGATTGCTAAATCCGCTCTTGGGTTGCAAGAACACTTAACTTCCCTTGAGCACTTTTGTAGTACAGTGGGGATGCAAGTCAATACTAGCAAGACAAAAGTGGTGATTTTTTCTAGCAAAAGAAAACATAAGCAACATAAGTTCTACTTTGAAAGTAACACTCTTGAAGAAGTGGCAGATTACAAATACCTCGGAATTGACTTCAACAAAAATCTAAGTTAGGAAGGTTGCAGAAAGAAAAGAACTTTGGGAGGTTGGAAAGCGTTCTATGCTTTTCAAAATAGGTGCAGAGAAGCAGAGCTATGGGATTGGAAGACTATGCAAACTCTCTTTGGGCTTTTAATGATCCCTGTGGTTCTATATGGTTGTGAAGTGTGGGCTGTCAGCACATCTGACTTATAGTGGAAGCAAATTGAGAAGATTAAAAAACACTTGATCACAAACAAGTTTAAAATTAAAAGTTCAGTCCCTTATGATATCATGCTGAGTGAAATGGGGGCTGCTCCTATTGAAGCAATTGCTATCATGTGTCTCATAAGATATCTAAAAAAAATTGAGCAAATGGAAGACAGTCGATGGCCTAAGGTCGTCTTCAATGACATATTGTGCAAAAGAAAGAAGATGTGGATGCGACAAAATATCAAATGGCTTAATAAATGGGATATCCACTTGAACAAGTACCCTACGAACAGTAAAGAGATAAAGGCTTTTGTTATTGATAGGTTCCACAAGCGAACTTGGGATAAAGGGCTCGGGAGAAAGAAAGAGTATTATATTGAAGAGTTTAACCCCACTTACAATGATCATCAAAAAGCGTACATAGGGGCCAATATATCTTGGAGAGCCAAAATGCTTATTGCCTAATTAAGAACCAATTCCCATCAACTTCGCTGCGAAATTGAACATTGGAAAAGACCAAAAGAAGCTTGGGAAGAAAATGTGTGTGTGTTTTGCACCTCCAGAAAAGTGGAAACAGAAAAACATTTGCCTTCAAAGACAATAGGGACAACTATATAAGTATCTTGACAGCTAGCTCTTGGAATAACTTATTCATCTAGGAGACAATGGAGACAAGAAAATGACTAAACTGCAGAAATCAGTGTGTGAGGCTGTAGGCTATTGCTAGCCTTGTGGACATTAAAATTATTTTCTTTTCTTTTTTCAACTTGTAGACATTAAAATCATTTTCTTTTCTTTTTTCAACTTCATTATGGCCGTCAGCACACTCTTTACCAACTTAACCAATGAAGTCGGCACGCTTGCTCTTAATGCCTCTGATTTTCTTCGGCGAAGTTGTTATTAGCTTTGCCGGTGAGTTTCAGAGTAGTTCCTTCCAAGCTTGTCGACGACCTTAGAGTTGTTACTTTCAAGACTGCCGAAGGCGAAGTTTCTTTGCTTGCTTGTGGGTAAAGGCGTTATATAAGTTCCTTTGCTTGCTTCATGTGGATCTTTTGCACGATTGAAGGTTTATTTTTATTTTTCGTGGACTTTGCCTATCATTCCGTGGGTGCTTTCATCAATTTCGTCGGCATTTTTTAAGATTCGGCGGACATTCTTTCTGCAATTTCGTGGGATCTCACTCCAAATTCGTGGGTGTTCTACCAAGTTCGTGGGCATCGCCTCAAAATCCGTGGGTGTTTGGAAGATTCCGTGGGAGCTTATCTATAAATTTCGTGGGGGCTCTTTGCAATTTCGTAGGTGATCTCTTCCTTACCAGATCATAGGCGGGTTTTAAAAAAAATTCGTAGGCGTATACAAGATGGAAGGCAGGAGGATTTTGGGCACAGCCTTTACGCAGACCAAAAACAAAACCCTATCGGAGAGCATGCCTCGAACCTCTCCGAGCGTAATTTTTCCTCTAAGTCCTCCGAAGATGCGCGGGGCACTTCGTACTAACTTCGCCAATGGCTTGCAGGAGGACTTCCTCCCAATTCTTCCGATGGGTTCGGCAGAATTCTCCTCAAACGTTCTGATCGACAATGTTTCTTCTAAGTCCTCTGAAGATGCTTGGAGAACTTCGTACTAACTTCGCCGATGGCTTGCGGAAGAGTTCCTCCCAAGTCTTCCAATGGGTTCGGCAGAGTTCTCCTCATTTGTTCCGATGGTACTGACTGGGAGCTGAGAAGACTGGGTTTGTTCCGGAGTATGATTCAAAAGCCAGCGGAAGACCAACATGTGTTGCGATTAACTCATTTGATGATAGGAGAGACTTCCATATTGAAATTTAGTCATAACGTCAAGAAACACAAACTAATCAAGTTGCGACGATGTGCACAATGAAAGCTATCAATGACACTACAAACTTGGTCCCGACTGTAATATGGAGGAGGTCAGATACGGTAAGTGATCAATGACTGGAATTTTAATTAGGCATGAAGAGATTAGTCACCATAAATGTTTAGGACACTGGTCGACAAGCGTGGTAAACACTGTTTGAGTTGGGATGGGAATGAGATAGGACTCAAGACGAAAGTGGGCTACACTGACTTGATCAATGTTGGCGAGAGGGAAAAGATCATCATCAATGTAATATTTGATGATGAGAGGTTGACGTTCTTTCGTTGATGCATTTGCGACAAGAGGCAGAAACTTATCAACGAGTAGCATGTTGGGAAGAAGAGGCGCACCTCATCAATAAGCAATGTAACAAAGCAAAAGGGAGGGAGCGTCATTGTTATGTGATGCAACGACACAAGTGGAAGAAATCCAGCCGGTGGAAGGAGTGTGCACGGTGATTATAATCATGTAACCGATATCGGTGAGACAACATTGATCATGCGAACTTAGACGATGATGAAGATTTGTGTTAGTGAGGTTTGGCATAAGCGTTTTGGCGCATTAGCCAAGTTCAAAGGGAGGTGGCTTATGTATTGGTGAAGGAACCATTTGTGCACCAATGTGAGGGTGGAAGGCATGATATGTGCATCAGTGCACTATGTGTCAGCACAGGAAGAAGGGATTCGTCGAAGTGCGGATTATCGGGTAGAAGTGATCTAAAGAAGAACTGGAAATGATAAGGTGAGGTAGGGTCAGTAGAAATTGGGTTTAGCCAGTTTCATGAAAGAGGGAGTGCAAGGGTTCTGGTTGGAAGAATCGAAGGGNGGGGACAATTTCTTATCTTGGATAGAGGCTAAGACAAGAAAATTGGGAGGTTGTTGTGGGGGCACAACATAGGGGTTATAGAGGTTTTCAACAAAGTGAAATACCAATGGAACAACAAAATAATGAGAATACTACCAATGGAACAACAAAATAATGAAAATAATACCACCAACAATAATACCTTAAAATAATGAAAGCAATGTTCACTTGCCTCTTTGAGGGGGAAACCTTGACTAGAGTAGAGATCTATTAAAATAATTCTCAAGACAAGGCTTTCTCATACCTTCTACTCCTATTTATACTAATTCTATCTTCTAAAAAACATTCTAGAGGAAGATATTTCTAGAAGTAGAAGTTTCTATTAAGTCTTATTACATTAGACTTGTTCACATTATTCAATAGGCCTTATAAACTAATGTTGGTCTTTATTACATAGAAAATATATTATTCTACCTACGTGAGAGGTTAGGTCCCTAAAACAAACCCTCGAGATACAAGGATACATCAAAAAGAAAAAAGTAAAAGTGTTGATTGATTCTAGTAGTACCCATAACTTTATCAATTACAAACTAGCAAAAGATCTCAATTGCTTTGTATATCCAGCACCAAAGTTTCAAGTAGTGATTGTTGATGGAGGTACCAAAAATTGTTTTGGGAATTGCCATAGTATTAAGCTCAATATGGGGGGGG